>CAJQUW010013814.1:0-114937 GCA_907163375.1 Prostheceraeus crozeri | reverse complement strand
ATGAGATCTCCGCTTGAGACGCAAACATCACGGAGTCCTGTAATTGAAAGGAACAATTGTTTATCATCCATTACCATTTTTGACATTAATTAGATACAAATGTGAATTCCTCTTACCTCCTGCTGGATTGCGGTTTCTTGATCGGATCCACTCGCCTTGTTAGGAGTCACCGAATCATTCTGAAAGATGAATTAATCAATTGTAGACGAATATATTAATAATCAAGTGTGTTTTAAAATAAATTTTAATGAAAACAATTCTGTACATATGCAGTTAACCAGTCATATACTTACATGTACATCAGAATCATCATCTTCGTCGGAAGAGGACGTCGGAGATGAAGTCGCTGAAGTAGTGGCTTCATCCTCGGATGAGGAGTCCGAATCCTCCGATGACTCGCGAATTGAGTACGGTTTCTCCTCATTGTCCTCTACCGACGTTGTTGTCGCCGGCGTAGACAAGAAGCTTCTGTGATGCTTCTTCAGCGACAGAGATCGCATAGACTGCAACGAAAAATATGATGACATGTTTGCAACTCATTGACGAAGTATGTATGTTTTTAAAAATACTTGATGCATTTTCAGTTATTGTTGACTGAGACCTATGTAATGACACTTACGGGACTCGAAGGTAGTCTGCTCCTCGGTGAAGGTAAGCGCGGAATTTTTGGGCAGCTTTGAACACTAGGAAACAGCTGAAAGTAGGAAAAATTCATGTTTAATTTCACATTGAGAACTAATAAATAACTGAAATGCTTACATTTCGCAATTTTTCGGCCACTATATCCTCGTTAGTCTTTGTCGGGTGAGGTAGCTCACTCTGAAATGTTTAAGCAATGTTGATTTACTTTATGTATAGAAATAATTGAATTAGTCAATAAATACTTACATCTTTAGCGAACAGTTTTTTCTGAACCACACCTTGGCTCTCTTCGGTGGGGGCATCAGTACATCCTGAAATGTTTAACAACATATAATCATTTCATACATAATGAAGTAGTATTTTTTTATTTTTCTGCTGTGAGCCAGTTATCCGTTGAAGCTAGCATGTAGAAGTGATGGCACTCACCTCACAATCACTAAAAGTCTCATCGATGAACTCCCGAGACTTAGGAACTTTCCTCTTAGGAACTCGAGACTTTTGAGGCTTATCCTTTGGAGCAGGTTCATCCAACTGGGAAAGCACGCTTTCAGTCGGTCGCTCCTTCCCAAAAAGACGCTCCAACTTCTTCTTCTCAACTTTGGAGGTTAAGATAATCCCCTTTCTTCCATTTAGTTGAGCACAAGGGGTGTGCTTGGCAATGAAAGCTTTCGCGGAGTCACTATTCACCTTTGCATCGCTCTTTTCATACCTCTTACACGTGAGACAGTAGAGGTAGGTGCAGTCCTCTCGGAAGGAGCATTCCTTATGCCCACTTTTGTTCGCATGTCGAACGGGCAGTTGGCAAGTCTCACAGAAATGGAAGATGAGACGTTGCCGTGCGATGCTTTCTTGTCGAACCATTTCTGTAGAGGATAAAAAAATTTTATTATAATTTAATCTCTTTTTAAATGAGAAATCATTTATGTACCATCTTCAAACCTTTATTAAGTACTAGATTAATATTTGACAAATCTTAAGAAGAAATAAATTCATGGATGAAATAGAAACTGAGATTCGAAATTTTAATTTCATTCGAAAGGGTTTGTTCATAAAAATACATGAAATTTGGAAGCAGCTGATTAATCGTTATTTAATTTCGAAATAATAACAGAATGAAAATGAGATTTCGAAAATTTGAACCACTTCTCAATTGGTTTAATTAAACAAGCTTGAATTTTATACATCTGTTAGCAGATGACAGACTGAATATTTAAAATGGATGAAGGCTTTATTTAGGTATCTTTTATTTATAAACAAACTGTGAAAATCTTGTTGATTTAAATACACTTACATTTAAACTGATATATTCATGTCTTTCGCTCAATGACTTAATTTAGGATGAAAATAAAAAAACATGGTTAATAATATAACATAAAGTGTTCCTATCCTAAAGACCAAAGATTCTATATTTAAAGCTATTTGGTTATGAAAACTTAATAATGTTCCTACTCCTGAATATCCTATAAAGTAGCAGAACATGACAATGAAACTCACTTCAGAATTGTAATAAGAACCGGAGAACGGAGGAACGAAGAACGACGTCTGCTATGGACACTGAATAATTTAAAAATGAGTGAAAATTCGTTGTGTGCAACTTCTTTATATATGAAATTGACAAAGCAACTATGAACAAAGACCTTATGACATCACATCCTGGAATTGGTACGGTTAAACAAAATTGATAACTCAAACAAGAATTGGAACAGCTGGTTTATTTTTAACCTTAGAAATGGAAGTGCCATCATATGTGTTGAAAGGTTTCTACATGTAAACAGTAGAGTGAATTCAAAGTAATATGAACTGATGAACTGATGTATTATTTGATATACATGTTATTATTAATAGTCATATAATGATTCATATTTGAAGATATAAAATGTGTGATTTGAATAGAACATTAAATTTGAATTAAGCGCTAAATTTCGAAAATTCAAATTTCGCGCCAAAATGTGAATAATCAAATTTAAAGACTTTTTTCGAAAATTTGAATTTCGCGCCAAAATTCAAATAATCAAATTCAAATACTAGGGTTAGGGTTAGGGTTAGGGTTAAGGTTAGGGTTAGGGAAGCAAGAAGAGTATCTATGGCACCCGGAACCCATGGGTAAATAAATTTTCGAGTGAGCGAAGCGCACGAGAAAATTGATTTAACCTATAATCCGAAAAATTTTGAGGCCCCCCTCCGCCGTGTATGAAGTGTATGAAGTGTATGAAGTGTATGAAGGTCAAAGGTCAAGGTCAAGTGTAGAGGATTGTATATTATGGTCATTTTTAGTTGTAAAACTTTAACTTTGAAAATTTGTAAACTTAGTCATTTTTGTAAAAAACTTGGAATTTTTTCAAGTTGCATACAGATGCATACAACTAGGATTTTTTCATCAAATGGGTACATACAATATATCATTCGAATGCTCTTTTCATGCTGATTCTAATGGTGTATTGTATGATACATGTATGACATATAACTAGAGAGCTACATGTCTTTAAAGAATGGGCTAAAAACTTAGTGAATTTAAAAATCTAACATTTGTCTGCTTGCATACAGTTGCATACAACTAGGATTTTCCCATCGAATAGGTACATACCTTATATCATTCGAAAGGTCTTTTCATTCTCATTCTTATGGTGTCGTGTATGACACATGTATGATATCATCCTGGACTGCTACAAGCATTTTAAAATTAACAACATAACTGTTTCTTTAAAAGTTATATGTTCCTATTTATTTCAAGTTTAAGTCTTCATATTTGATTTTTTGTTTCAATTCAGTTATTGAACATCATTAATTGTAGATAGTTGTTCCCCTTTCCCATTCAGACCTTAATTGAAGACCGATTTGTGAAATGATAAAACAAGTTTGTTCATATATACAAATGAATATTAAATGAAGAGATTAAGAAAAAAACACACTAAATATCATCAAGGTAAGGAAAGGGTACAAGTTTTTTCAAGTCCACTTGCACATGGATCCTGGTCTTTTTGGGCGCACAGGGACAGCGACGTGGTGTGTCAAGGTCGATGACCGAAAATTCGAGAGCGGTTGTGAGGTTCCGCTCGTTCGGCTCCATTCGCATGAAGACCCGTTTCGTGTGGTATTTTTTCGGCGCGTTCTTCACTTTGACAGTGACCCTTCCGTAAAGTGGCGTTCGCATGGACTTCTTATTCATGGGACGCATCGTCTCGATTGATACGTCACTATCCTCACCATCATCACTCGAGTAGTCGGGCGATGCAGGGGCTTGGGTGAACACCACCGGCTCGTTTGGTGTTGTCGATCGCTCCATCGTAGATTGGGGAGGTGTATTGGTACGTTCCACTGGCGAAGTGGTACGATCAGCAGTACCGTTCTCAACTGCAGCTTTCTGTTTGCGATCCATTATGACTTGTAAATTTAAAATAATTGTAACTTGTAAACGTGAGGATTAGAACCTTTGATAAGAATTGGTACAAACCTGGGACTTATATACTTTTTAAACAAAGGAAATCCTAACAGCCAATCAGAGAGGTACCGAACTTCCCTAAAGAATATATATAACTATATAAAGGATGTCATTGTTCCAAACTGTTAAGTACTTATCCTCAACGTTCCATAACAAGAAGCATGTCCTCAAAACCACTATTTTATTTTCAAAATGACAGCCAAGTCATTATGGGAGGTCAGTTGGATATGACCGTGCATCTCTCTTGTGGCTGCAAAGTGGCCCTGTGGAAAACCTTGACTGTGTCAGCATTTCAAAGGCGGAGTGGACTACCGGTGAAGTGTCCGGTACACGAGTGTGACCATGACTTTAGTAACAACCAGACATTTCATGAATGGTGTGATGACTTCCTGAAGATCATGGAGTCGCCTGAGGGACGTGATCTGTACCCGTCATTTATTTTTCACGCTTAAATTAAACTTACATTGTAAATCTCTTGTCTTTTCATTTTAAATATAGTTCTGGAATTGGTTTTCTTATTGGGGAGCAACTAAATCATAGCTGCACAGTAAAGTTTCACATCTAAATAGTGCTACATTTAAAATAATTGTCACAATAGTCGTAATTGAGCAAACCCATTCAAAATCAAACAACGGACATCTATCGGTACGTACCCAAGTGCTCAGAACCAAACCGCACAAGTTCGCTCATAGACGTTCCGAAACACAGTGTACTCAACCGAGTGTACCAAACACATGTACCTATCCAGTAAAACAGATCTCATACAGGTTCCTATTCATAACACTGAATTATACATGTACCTATCCATGTTCCTATTGATAACTAAATTATACATGTACCTATCCATGTACCTATTGATAACACTAAATTTTACATGTACCTATCCATGTACCTATCCGTCGCAAGTAGGGCACAGTTTTCACTACTTACATATACATTGTACTTAAATACCATTATCAGACAAATTGGTGAAGAACAACGTGTGTATTTGAAACCTGAATATCGAGGAAAGAAATGGAAATCGCAACTTCATCAGTTTTTCTGGAAATTAACATATGGCGTAAGACATAGCTGCTGATATTGTTCCAGTCTTTCGGGGCGTCCACCAATGCCACCATGTTACATGTGGAATGTAGGCAAAACCAGCTTCTACGAGTATCGAAAATCTTCTCTATATTCGTTCATAAAATCATGCAAATGAAAAAAATATCGTATACATAAACTATAGTTCCTTGAATGTCGCAGTATGTACTGCAGGGTTGGAACCGGAACCGGCCGACGGGCCCGGTCGACGGGTTGGGTTGTGTTGGTCGACTGGCGCCAGTCGAAAACCGATCGGTCAATCAATCGACAGCAAGTATTGAGATCGATCGATCAGACAAGAATTGTAAAGTATTCGCTTTTTATTTATAATGGCTTTCTTAAATTATTTATAAAGTCCCCGATGGATGATACGTGGCAGATTTTATGATCGACACTAAAAGTGTTTGAAAATATCATCATTGGCATGATCTTGGAAGACAGCGCCTGATTGGGCGATGGACTTGGGCGGGGCAGCAACGTGGATATTGTCAGCCGAGCCACAGACATGAATTTATTTTTAACGCAATTGGTTACAAAAACGCAACAGATGAAGTCACGCGAAGTCCTAATCCCAAACATTTGTAGAATAAATTTATTTGCATTTTCGATTTTCATCCAAAATCTAATAGGCTCGTTTCACTCCACTTAATAACGATAAGACCTCCTTCTTTTGAACTTGATTTTCTACATGTACTTGGAATATGATGCCTTTATGTATAATCCCTTCAAATTACAAACCGAAAAACCCTTTATCACATCTGTTTGAATGGCCAAGAGTAAATTGATAAAATACGATCACAACCTTCCGTTTGCTTTGACTTTGTCTTGAGGGTTACCGTTTGGGTCAGACATTTCCTGACCAGTTACAACCCTGGTGTACCACACATATTAGGGTATATTCATTCCTAAATTGATTGATCTAAGTTGTATAACTTCTATTCTACCATCTCTACTGACATTTGCTTCTACACCGCCGTGGAAATATACTTTTCGATAATCCGTATATGTTTAATCCAACCCTCATTTGGTGGGGAAGGAAGGGGTCAGATTAACAAGATTGCACTCTTAATAACCTGTCGACTTCAGGATTCACCGGTTATTGTTGCAAGCTTTAAAAAGGTGACTGCATTAGGAATTATATTTTCTTAAAGACTTCATACATTTTGAGCAATTCGCTGGATTGAATAAGTATCATCCGAAGGTATTTGTAAAGCAATCATCCACGTCTTCTAGGTTCACCATTGTGCAAAGGCAGGTGCCTTTATCGTTAAAGGTAGTGACGACGACTACCTGGTGAAAGTGTACCCAGCTGAGTCTTGCAGCTGTCCTGCGACAACTTTCTGTTGGCACTTAGTTGCTGTACGGATGAGCCTTGGCGTGGAGAGTTACCAGCCGATCAAAAAGGTAACCCTTACGAATATCATCAACAAGAAAAAGGGACGAGTCGGGAAATCTGGAAGAAAGGCCCCAAGAATTGGTGATGTGGAACGTATGGAGGTTACCGCTGCTCCTGACTCTCTAATCGCCGAGGAAGCAGACCTTTCCGATGAGTCAATGTCAATGGAAGAAGTCGCCCTGGCGAAATCTCTCGTTCCGTAAGTTGAAATTAGTACTTTCGTAATTTGTTTTATCATTATACTAGGCCAATGCCGAACCGACACCGCATGCGTTCCGATAGGCCAGTTCATTTGTGCTTAGGAATATCGCAAACTGTGTACGTGCATATATGTTAATACTGGTATAAATCAGGTACAGTCAGTCTACATTACCACTATTGCGAATGGATTGTGAGCTTCCATATGATTGTTCGCAACTATGCGTTGCAGTGGTATCACGGTAGATGAAGCGACTTCGTGTTTGTGTATGGTGCATATATGTACAGTACACTGTACATGCATAAATATGTATGTGTTTAAATGTACTAACTACCTTATATGAGACATGCCATATACCCGTACATACTACATAAACTATGATTTGTAGCGTATAACGTTGTCTGTTCTATTATATCATTTTATCAGGGATAAGCGTCAATAATACCAATAGATCCCACTATCTTTTCAGCTTGAATAAGCCGAGGAACATGTGCTGGTTTAATGCAGTCGTCCAGTTTTCTGCCTTTGCCTTCCGTTCATTGATACTACGATTTGAGTTGACGGCCGTACTTCGCAAAGTTTCCGAAACCGACCTTCCGATCGATGTTCTGACAGATCTGTGGACCTTACTCCAACGCGTCGTCGAGAAGACAGTCAAGTAGGATGTCAGGATGGTTGCCGTAGTAAGTAAATGCATTCATGCACCAAGGCAGACTACCGAGATGGAAGTCATATCTGTGATTCCCAGGCCCTGCGCCCCTCTGGGAGGCTTATTTTAATCATTATTTTAAGAACGAAGGGGGAGATGGGGGCATCGAGGGATTCTGCTGTTTTATCTGATTAGGTTCAATCAAGCACTGGAAAATAAATATATGAATGTTCCATACTCCCATACTTTAACCATGCTCTCGTAATATCAGGAAATAGTTATGACTTTTAGTTGTTTGTTTTGCATGACGTCATTATCGAACGACCGCATCCCAATTGTCTGTGTCAGAAAGTCACAAACCTCATTGTGTACATAATATTTTTTCAGGAGAAGGTGTGCTCATACCTTAAGTGGAATATGGACGAACAGAATGATGCGCTGACATTTTTTACAATGATTATAGCACCTTTATTCGATGCGGTAAGTTGTGTTAATGATAATTCCTCATTGTGAGTGAGTGAGTGAGATAAAACTGATATCAGTTCACTTTGAACCATTTATGCTGAGGCATCTCTTCACAATCATTATACTAGTAGTGTGTACTTTATTCTGAATGTGTCATCTTCAAATATGTATTCAGTGCATGATGTGGAATACATGGCATACATTCGAAACCTACATAATGTGCTATAACACATGTATTTAAGTATGCGGTGCATTTTTTCAGCTTTGCAATGATGATGGCATCTCATTTGACTGTGTGTCACAAACATCATGTCACAGATGTCACACGCAGGTAATGCTTTGAGACAGTGTCAAGTCGAAATGGTCGTCTCACAATTTGGTCTTGATTAAGCTGTCATAGGTGAAGCCTGAAGATATACTTAAAACACAAACGGTATCTGTGTAAACTAAAACTTTCATTTCCCGTAATATTGTTACAAGAAATTCATTATCATCCAACAGTTTGTAGTGTAGGCATGTTGCACTTGCCTCTACTAAATTTCAGAAGCTGTTAACTTTCGTGCTAAAATGTCCACAGAAATACTGGTTTCAGACGGTATTGAGTAACGTTTGCGGTTTCTGTTACTTATATTTCAATTTTAATTGGGTGACTTTCACTGAGACAGTTTCATCATTAAAATGTTTATAAAGACCAATTTGCAAAGATATCATTTCGACCATGGAACTTCGTTCGATATCGTTATGAGGAAAGTTCTTCCAGTTTCATAGTGACCACCGCTGTTCTTTTTCTACATTTACTCGCATATCTGCGCTAATTTTCGAACCGGTGCAAATATTTCCTTTTTCGTCTCAGTTTGTTTAGTTTATTAATTATAATCATAAGTAGACGTACTTCCTTTAAATATAGGTAACTCAGCTCCAAAAACACATTACCGTAGACGAGCAGTTTCTTTTATTCATGTTTGTTGCTAAGTATTACTCTCAGTTGCGTGCCAAAATGTCATGTAGAGGAGAAGGAGAAGAAAAGAAGGAGTCAAAGATGCAATACTTCTAGAAAAGGTAGCTGCTGAAACCTTGAAGGAGAAGCAGGAAGCGCCGAAGGAAAGATTGACAGATTTTATGTCGATCGCACAGGAAATCCCTACCAAAAGAACTCCTTCCAATCCCTTCTATCAACACAACAGGAATGGCTGATAGTAGAAAAGTGAATAGAAGGAGAGTACATGAAGTACTTATATTACTTAAAGAAGTGCAACTCATTTTTCGATTACATCGAAATTTTTCGTCGAAGGAGTATCATGTAGCTTATGCGATGAATGAACAATAGAATCTGCACTTCTTTTCATTCGCAAGTGTTCAGTTTTAGGATACATTTCCTACCGTACCATTTTTCCGGAACGAGTATCGACATTGCAGCATTCTCATTAATCGAAATATCATTACAGGTAGGACACAGTAGAATAACATGCCGATATTTACAATGACTTCGTATTTAATCTTGTATTTATTTAATATTGTATTTTTAGCTTCGGACCGCTCGTGTCTTGATAATTATTAACTTGGGTGAAAAAGTGTCAAGATTGTTGAATGAATAGCCCACATGGTGCGGAAGGGTCCGCCAAATGATTGATAAAGCGACCTTCTGCATGGTAGCATGGACAGTATGGATATCGATGAAAGACCACCATCTCATAGCCACGGCAAAGAGGGGAGGGTAGTGAAATCCATCAGAAACTTTTTATACTTATCAGTCTATTGTCAAGCAAATTTGATATTGCTGCAACCCGGGAAATCCCAAGAAAAAATCTGCGGAAATGAAAATGGGAAATCGGTTGCCACTGTATCTCAACATCGCGGGGATAATAGCATAAGTTGACATACAGAACTGAAATTGAAGAAATGTTGTTTCCACACTGTCTTTTATGCTAATTATTATAAAAATGTTTCGGTGGTCACTGCGTTTGTAATCGTATAGGTAAAATTTTGTTAATGAACTTCAAACATGTTCACATTTGTTTATTGTTTATCGGAGTTATTATTGAGTTCACATGATACTCACTAATCAATACAGTTCAAATTAAGCATTGTTACTCAGGGATGGAACCGGTCGTGATTTTCCCGACCCGACCCGACCGGCCGGTCGAAAATTTCGACCGGTACCCGACCGGCCGGTCGACCGGTTGATTATACAAAATGCGGTTATGCCAAACTACATGTAGGCCTATATAGTACCCAAAGAATGACGATACTTATATATCTGAGTAGCCTATGTGTACTAGCTAGATAGGTAATTAGCAAATTAATTTATTGTCTTCGACTGTACCAATATATCTACTAGATTAGTAGGTCTAATTAGCAAATCAAGAAGAAATATAGCAGTAAAATTACATATAGCCTTCAGAACAATCATGAATTTAAGATAAGTATAAGCATAACTAATTTTGACTACAAGGAGGCATATGTACGACGTGTAGGAAATGATATATGACTACATGTACATTATACGAGTCTTTATTATTACTAAGTATATTTAATCTTTAAATAAAATTTTACTTACTATCTCATTTTGAAACGTTTTACGGAATCATGGAATGAAAACTGAAAATTTCTCAAATCGTTTAAAACAAATATGATTAACATGAAAAACTTATCCTAGCTGCCACAATCCATTTATGTCTCCTTCTTTTAATACAACAAGACTGTCGACAGTGGATGGGTCAAGTCTATTGCGACTCGCGGTCAATACAGAACCTCCAATGCTAAAGTGTCTTTCACTCTCTCCTGACGATGCCTGAATTACAAATATCTTCCGGGATATTTCACTCAAGAGAGGGTAGGTCGATTGTTTCTTTTTCCAAAAATCTAATGGATTGGTTGAATATATTCCATGAAAATTTTCGTTCATGTAGTTTTCAAATTCTTGCAACAATTCGAGTTTGTTTGAAGAATGCAAAGAAACAGGAGCAGCTGAACACGAAGATCGGAAATTCGAAAACGGATCAATTTTGGTAATTTTTGGTGGTACTTCGGTAGATACCGTAGATTCACTTGCTGTAGGCTTGATTTTAATATATGAAGACAACGTCGATGTGATATGAATTTTGACATTCTCTATAAACTGATTACGAAATTGGCGATCTTCAATAAAAGATAGTTGTCGAAAAGTTGGATCCATGACAGTTGCAACTTTATGTAGTTCAGTCGTAGACGACCAATACTTTTCATCCAATCCGCTCAGAAAGTATTCCTTTAGTAATATCACGCCACGTGACTCATGTACATTGAGAGTAGCGGCTCCGAATTCTTTCATCAAATAATAACTTGGTATGACATTTTGAATCGATGGTTTGTCAGACATTTCTAAATAATCAAATATAGAATTGAAATGTCGAAAAAAGTCAACCAATTCTTTTAGAAGTTCCGGAGAAACGGGTAACAAACGGTATTCCATGTCTCGTGTATGAAGAATACGTCGAAGATCTTCATATGACACACTAAAAGAATGATACACATCGTAGAAGGACCGCCATGGACGAGTAGGACTTGGTCTCTTCAGAGTTAAAGTAAGTTCATCAGAGGAGACAGTCAGTAACCGGCCGGTTGCCTGACCGGTCACATGACCGGCCGGTCAGAAAGTTTGACCGGTACCCGACCGGTGACCCGACCCGACCGGCGACCGGCGCCGGTCGACCGGTAACGGTTCCATCCCTGTTGTTACTTACTTCTTTATGACAGGGACAGAAGAAGGTGAGGGAGTTGCTGATTACCTGCTCCATTTCTGAAAACGTGTCAACCGTCAGCGACTTCTTGAATGAATTTGGGAAGAAGAACTACGTCGAGTAAGTTTAGCAGAGGGTTCACCCGCGCCTCCTAATATCATTGTCATTGAATGAATAATTGGACTTGACCAATATGTAGATGTATTTACAAGGAATGATCATGTCAGCGTAGAGATTTACATGATAGTAATGTGGTCTGCGTATAGTACTAATCCTGTTAATTGGAAATACAGTCGAGACTCGCTATTGCGAACCTTTCTACAACGAATATTCGTATATTATATTATTTCCAATAGGAATCGAATGTAGAAAAAAATTGTTAAATCCATATCATGCGGAAATGAAACGCTTGATTTTCATTTCCCGAATTGACTCGTCTCATCGTGATCGAAAACTACTCTTGTGAAGATCGAATCCAAACAACTGGATCGTACTATTGGAAGCCACATCGAACACTCGCACAACTGTATAAAGGTTCTGAATCTACTGGATTTAAATGATCAACCGATGGAGTGGCGTCTGCACAAATGCAGTCATGAGCATAAATCGCGCTGTATTGGAAAATCTTGCCGTGTGCATGTATGTATATGTAATGCATATTAGAGTAAATTTCAAATATTGCTTTTCATTCATTCGATCATTTGATGTTTGAAGGACATTTATCTATTATTAGTACAATATGAAAAATGGCAGAAAAGTAATTATTTAATTTATAATGTCTACAAGATAAAAGGTCAGAAGGAATATCCGGTATACTTTAGACGACTCTATTCACAGTCAGCAGCATATCTGAGCTCAATAAGTATGTTTTACAATATAACCCATTCCTTGCTATAGCGAGCCACTCGCCATAACGAACCTTTTACATGGATCACTCGAGGCTCGTTATAGCGAGTCTCGACTGTATTCCAGTTATGTTGGTCAAACGCATTTATACATGTACATGGTAGTTGACTGGTATATACTGTTTTTTTAGCGTTTGTCCAAAATCGGAGCAAAAGTTGCAATTCTCGAGATAGTTTATTGGCCGAAATTACAAAGTTGAAGTTAAAGTATAGACAGGGCCTTCGGCGTCCAGCGCCTTCTGTCGGTCGATGTTACTGTGAGTGGTTTTTCTAAAGAAGTTAGATAGGAAGTTCTGCTACTCATCATTACAGCATCGTTTTGTGATGGTGAAATGATGGTTGTACATGGTTCTTCTGATTACTTATAAATACATAATTCATTTATATAATGGCTACACAATTTTTATACTTTCTCCCAGTGTTATTAGTAAAGTATTCAGTCAAATCAGCACGCGAGCGCATGCGTGCTAATTTGATTGAACTTAATGCTAATTCGAGCGGGAAAGGTTTACTTCTCGTAACTCTAAACATATTATAATTATATTATACATTTTCCGCACGTATAATATTCTTCAGTATTAACAATATCTTAATTACAGTGTGTAATTTGAAGCTCATTTCACGATTTCAGGGGCTTCAGATGCACCACCTGCATTGCTGAAGCTACCGCTTCGCATGCCATGTTTGTGGAGAATCCAGGACAGATATTCTGTATATGGATAATCCGGGAAGCCAGTGAGAGACAATTTATTTACTTGGAGGAGTAAGTATCAATGACATCAAATTCCTTTTCATTTCCCTTCATGCGCCTCTAACATTGATTTTATTGCTTTACAGTGTGCTTTACCTACCATCTGAAGTCGGTGATGGTCAACCGAGGATATGATAAGTCTTCACATTGTGAGTGATAGCCTTACCATCCACTGTCGTTTATCAGGTTGGAATAATGTGGTATTAAGCAAATAAGGTATTCAGTCTTCACTCAAATTTTTCTTTTGCATTACTCCATCTATTCATAATTACAAACTAACCGGAAAGGGATAAACAGAAATGTAAACCAGGGATGAATCGATTAATCGGCTGATTACTTACACGTTAGACCATATTAGCATAATAATAGCATGGTATCAATCATTTACTAAGACACTTCAGTTTACTAGGTAAAATTATGCTTGAATGATAAATATTTCCATTTACAATAATTACTCAAGATGTTTTCTTGCTCAGAATAAAGACGCATGAGCATTCAGAAGCTGATCAATTGCGCGAGAAGTGCTCTAGCGAAGCAGGTAAGTTTTGTCATAGATTATAGTTAGTGGATGTATGAGGTGCAATTCCTCTTCGGCTAGGCGATGGACCACCAAGTCACAAAAGTCAGAGTTTAGTTAATATTCGTAAATATACGTATTCATAGACCTCCGACATAATTTTCAAGCCGCAATTATGACTGGAAACCGCAAGAGAAAATCTCACAGCACAAATATCTTGTGCCACAATTAAAATCATTCGGCAATAAATAAATTCGGTGCGTAATTAAAATCACAGTCGAAGCTCGTTAATTCGGTCACGGATAATTAAGATTTCGGCTAATTAATATCATACGACTGTGGCGTTTTTTTGTATCTTTGGCATAAAGAAGCTGATGTTTAATTAAGAGTTTCGATGATTAAGACATTGAAAGCCTGGCAATTATGGTCTTGATTAGCGAGGTTTGACCGCAATATACATAATTCGACTCATATCTTGCAGAAGTCGCTTTTTATGACTTGTTCTGCACCGTCCGTGCTCTGCGTTAGTCGTTAAACATTTTGATGGAATTATTCTCAGAGAGAATATTATGCGTCTTTGTCGTGGAAGCTCATATCCCATCCATCAAAGTACAACATATACAGCGATCGTCATGACGGATGTGATTGTAAACCTAGCAGACTAAGCTCGATCGTGCATCAACGCAAGGCATAGGGCATCTCAAGTTTGAGAGGATGTCTTAAGAGGTTATCTGAAAAATCCTGCGAATTCCTGAAAATCACTTCCAAATTACAGTAGAACGCCGTTATAAAGGCATGCCACTATAGAGGCACATCTGCTTCAAAGGCAGGTTTTCTGTCGGCCCGAATTTTCCCCTATCTACGCAATACAAAGTTCACTGTAAAGGCGTGTCTTGACCACTACAAAGGCACGTTCTTCTGCACAAATATTTTGCGGGCGCAGAAGAAAATTTGTAAATTGCTGAGATGGATGAAACAATTGCGTAATACAACCACACGCAATAGGTCTTTCACCGAATATTGTGTGGACAATCAGCCTTGTGTCCTGGCTCCGCGTACGCGCGCGGTAACAGCTTCCCACTCATCTGTCAGGCCTCCACGGGAGTCGCTGTAACAACGCATTGATGTAGAAGGAAAGAAGATAACTCGACCTGCTATTATCATGTGTACTGAAAGATACATTTGTGGTACAGTGTGTCATTCTCTATCATGGTTCCGCCTGTTATATTGATACTGAAGCGATAAACTGCAATTTGATGAGCAAGTCAAAAAAACAGCGTGCTCACAGATACTAACTTTATCTAAGCACAGCAGGGTTGTAACCGCCTTCGGCCGGCCGCGCCGTTTTTTTACAACGCCGGCCGGGCAGAAATTTTGACGACTGGAGGAAGATAAAACCTTCAATTTGAGTCGAAATGGAACGAATGTCACAGCATCCAATGAGCAGCACAATGCTGTGATGTGGCAATGGTTTTGTTAATGTCGTCTGTAGGGCATCTGTGTTGTATTAGTGTAATTGAGTGTTGCTTGCATAAAAAGTCAAATTTCATTATAAAGGCACATCCGCTATAAAGGCAGGTTCACTAGAGAAACTTCTGACTTAATCGTACACGATCGACTTGCACGTTCTTCCCCGATCTTAGATGTCTCATGCAAAGACACTGACACGATCGTATCAGACTTTGCATGACGATTATGAAATGTACGTCCTTATCAGATCGTGTCAGAAAATGTTCGTCAATCTACGATCGTGTCAGATTAAGAATGATCATGTCAGAAAATGTTCGTCAATCTACGATCGTGTCAGATTAAGAATGATCATGTCAGAAAATGTTCGTCAATCTACGATCGTGTCAGATAATATGTCGTTGACCTCACGTCGCCATGATAAGCGGAAATTCCTAATCAGAGTGAAATAAACTCAGTGAGAGATTCGAACTCTCATTCCGACTAATCATATCGACGTGAAGATCTACCGACACCACAAAAGAGTAGATTAAAAATCATACGTGACACCGCAAATGAACATTTTACGCATCATAACAACTGAGATAATTTCATGAAATTCACGATTTCATGTTCTTGAAATTCACGATTTCATGTTCTTTGAAATAACAGTTCTTCATTCCTTTGAAGGCTATTTAGCCAGTACAGTTCGGTTGCTGCAGCTTGCTCAGCTATAATAGATGCCATCGTTTTGGCCACATTAAACCGTACTGCTAGGTCCTTAATGGACGAAGCCATCCTATGCATTTGTAAGGCTTGAAGTGCACACATCACATCAAAGTATTATGTTCAACAGGCATTTACTTACTGTAGCAATGAAAGGCTCACGATGTTGCTGTGACCAATTCCAATACCTCAGCGATATAGGCCAAAATCCCTCTTCATCAATTACCGCTCAATGGAGATCCGAACTGAAGAATAAACAAAATCATTAAATTATTTTTCATAATTGCCTCCTGAACATTAAATAGTTCACGGCCCTTCATAAATATCACAACTGATTTGCGTATTGCGCATGCTCTAAAGGAGTGCAAATACTAACGTTCGTAATATAATATACTCCACTGCAACTAATTTTCGAACTATGCGTAAGAAAGTGCGAAAGTAAATGAGTGGTGCCCCAGGAAAAAATGCATGCACTAATGCAATGAAATTTTCTGCTTGAGAATGTAAGGCCTAAGTAGGCACAATCTCATTCAAAGATATTTCAATTGATTTTCCAGCTAAAATGTGAGAGTAGGGTTTCAAGACATGAGGTTACTAACTAAAACAGAGTTGCTTGAGGATGGCAGACGGCGTCTGTTGAAAGCGCTCGCAAAGAACCTTGGTGGTTTTCCCTTTGCTTTGGGTTACATCGACCCTTGGGATGTCCTCCGAGACAACTAATGGAATTCCATGTCCCTTATTTACTCAATGAAGCATGCTATAAATCATGCTATGAAAATAGGTATGTATACTCATACCATACACGCAAAGCTTTCCTGAGAAAGATTATTTGTATGAAACACACGTAGGTTTTATATCATGAAATGAATGTCTGTTTAATATATGAAAATGGAGCATCAATGATATGGATACAGTAATATCATACGCAAAAGCATCATAATACATAAGTCCACATTTTTCATTTTTCATATATTCGATAACTACAAGTACACATGCATTAATTCATTCAATGTGTCATACTTTGATCTGAAATGGGACAAAAACAGAAACAGCTAGCATCTCCTGTAACTTCATGTTACATGCAAATCAACTGATATGGACAGAACATATAATGAGGGAGACATTGATCAAAAATATTATAAAATCAAATAATAACTATAATATCGCATGAATTGAATCACATTTATGGTATTCATATGTTATAACACAAGCGAACGACGTACCCATTTGATCTCAGATTGAAATTTTCGCATGTTGACTTAGAAGTCATCAATTTCAAAAATGTAAAATCAAAGCTTGAGGAAAGCGGACGGGACCATAAAACAAATATGTTCCTTAGCAGAATATAAAAAAAGAAAATTAAGTTAATCAATTAATAAATTCAGCATTGAAAAATCTACTTGTTAGCATTTTCTAATAAAGACAATCTTAGAAGAAGTTGCCACCATTGAAAAGCATGAGTCATGGATGAGTGTGATGTAATTATTTCATTGTGAATAATTTTGAGATAATTATCTGACAATAGTAAATCAATTCCATAAGAAGGACACATAGCAAAACATTTTCCAACAAAATGATAAAATGGAATCACAGCGAACAGGAAGTATCGCAAAAAATGAATCGTCACTAACTCTGCAAAATAGCTATTAGGTATCAAACTTTCCTTGTCAGCGGAAGCTGATACATGTAATATTTACATGCTCTGTTTAAGAGCTTTTGCATCCTACACTTCCAACATACTAGAAAATGCCTCTATCTTGAAATTTGAAAGCTTAATGGAAAATAAAAATCTGTATATTTACCTAATAGAGATTACCAAACTAATTTCTAACTGTGTTTTGCACATGTAGACAAAAATATCAGATCACTAAAAACAAATAATACAAACCCTGGTGGAAAATTTATTGGCTTGATTTTTTAGCTTCGCACCTGATACAGAGTAAAGCCTAGTATAAAAGCTTTTCCTGGAATTTAAATTGCTGTTTACTTACACTAATATTTCCAACGAATTTTATTGAGAAAGGTCGACCTCCAGCAACTGATAAAAGATCAAGCTAACCAAATTTGTTAATGGTTTGAAGCGCATATCATAAGCAAAATCGCAGAGTTTCTGCATTTTCTTGCAACCTTGTTATTATCAAGGATTGCATGTATATTTCATCAACAGACCTTTAAACTCTTGTTTCCAACTTGCAATAGAACAACAATAAATTAACCTTAGATCAAATGTACTGATATTTTATCTTTAATAAGCAATGAATTAAATATTTTGTTTATCTGCTTCGGTTTACTAGAAGTGCGATTAATTCGAAAACGATGGCACATACAGGAACTTGTTAAGTGGGCAAAAAGGAATTCCTAATACAATACAGAGATAGGAAAAAAAGTCGTGCGTATTTATGAGTCTCTTGTAAAGTAGAAATGATTCAAATAAGATATTTACAATAACCAAAAAACAGTAAGTAGCTCTAAGTGCAAAGCTTAACTGTATTCTATTTATGTTTAACTACTTATTGGTATTTAGTTATTTCAAGTATCTGATTATAATCATTTCAAATTTATAAGGGACCCATAAATCCTTCGGCTGTATGTACACAGCATCATCAAACGAAGTGTAGCAACGACTTTCAGTATGAAAGATCTGAAAAAACACGGACAACACATACATCAGAGTTTCATAAGAATCAGAATTATTGACGAATTCGTCATCTGCAAATAATGCATTATTTATTTGTTAGCGAAAAAGTTTCATAATACTAAATAAATGTCACCAAATACTAAAATAATTACTTCCAATAACCTAAGATAAAGATGGGTACCTCGTTCATCGAGAAGTCGAACAACAAACACAATTCAATGTGTGTATTCAACTTAAGTTATACTTGGTATTACCCATTGTCTGTCTAGATGACTGATAATCACCAGCATCATTGCATCTGGGTACAAAATGCATATGAAAACTTAATATAGAGAGAAATAAGAGACAGTTTTTGTTGAGAAGAAATATCATGAATTGGTTCTAGGTTAGACAACGCAGACTGAATGAAAGCTAAAAGTAATCTGAAATGTAATCACAGCAACATAGCAGATGATGTATCATTCATCGTAGTACTGTTAGAAACATTTAACAAATGCTTATTACATTGCGTTCTGCACTTCATGTTCATATACGCTATATTTATATTATCATTCATGACAATGTGACATATTATCTTAATACATATATAATCGACATTCATACCATTACATACTATGCTTCATGGCATATTAATGCATACGTAACCGAAGTTCATATTAATATAGATAAAACTATATGTATGTTACATCGCATGTTAATACACACGCTTGCGAAATTCATGCCAATACATACTGTGCTTCGTGGCATGTTAATTCATACCTATGCATAATATGTTATTATAAATGTTTCATAGTATGTTATTACATACGCATGCGCTATTCATACCAATGCATGCTATGTTTCATAGCATGCTATTACATGCGCGTGCGTAATCATACTATTTCAAACTATGATTCATGCGGAATTATTTCTCTACGGGAGCATTTTGAAGCCTTTCCTGGGACATTTCTATCAAAACCAAGTTTCAGAAGCATTTTGACCAGCTATCAATGTGAAGTAAATAAATCAATGCTTATTAATGGACGCAGAACAAAAATTCCAGCTACTCAAAAAAGCAAGGCTATGGAGCAAACATCCAGTTTAAATACAAATTGAGCCAAATTATTTTACAATTAAAAATCTTTTATTAGTTGTCTTAGAATTCTGAACACGAAATTTCATTTAGACAAATATTCAGAAAACCTTTTTCGTAGCTAAGTTCGTATATTTCGTGAATGGAAAGATTCATAAATGTATTCGTGCATGTAGCTACACGCATCGTGAAGTTAAAACTAGCTGCTATCATATATTTCGGTGATGACAATTATTTCATTGCACAAATATATAATTTTCCCAGATACATATATAATTAGTTTGAGTCAAAACCTGTTTTTGCAGCCTGCACAAGTTTTACTAGTCATTAAACGTAGCTGAAACACAGGAGACTAAGATCATCCATCATGACTAATTAAATGATTTTTCAGCTGCACGCAGGGACATTTTTCTAGAGTTATGACTATAACTCCGATAAGTTTGGTAAAGCGCTGGTCAGACGTAAGACGTGTGCGGACGGTATCTACATTATATTGTTTGTGTGTGATTCTAGTAGAGTTGTTTTCAACCGCTTTAAGTATGTGCACTCGGTAGAATAAATCAACAGTTTCGTAGATATTACTAGCAATATCAAATCTTAAAATTTGCAGTCGACTCCCGTGTTTTCTAGTTGTGTGATTGATACTCGCATTACTCAAAACAGTTTCTTGCGTTGAAAAAAACGGATAATTAGTATGAAAAAATGTATGTATCAAATAAAAACATAGCATGCAGACAATCTGGCAACCTTTAACTAACATGCGTTGTTCTGCAAAACAAAGATCATTTTCCAGCAGTCGTTTAAGCCCGAGTATTAAAGACGATAATACCAGTGACTAGAAAAATCGTGGAGGTAAAACCAAAATGCTTCAAAAATAGCCCTCGATATAATGAAAGATCTATCGACAGTAAGTTGCGTAATAAAACAACAGCATACTATGAACGGAGGGAAGTGCCTTTCGTGAAGAACGTAGCTTATATTGTTGCAAATAGTGAGCCTGGGTTATTCATTGTAACTTGAGGCGGAAACCCAGTAAGGCTGATAGTAGCCAAGAAAACCAAAACGTCGTTTTGCTACTTAAAATCGCTTAGATCTTTCGACCGGCACTGCCGGCCATCATCAGAGGAACTCAAGAACACCAGTTCCTCTTTTACTTTATATACAGAAAGAAGGAAAGTGAACTACATTCCATCAGTTCATAGATCGCCGGTACATTTGTAGTTGTGGACCTTTGGTGAAAGTTTATAACCAGCAGTGCAGTCGGAAATCTTGGTGGCATTCAATGCCGGTAAATCTTTTCCTAAAGATTTTGAAAGACCTAAAATCTTCGGAGCAAATGTCAGCGGTAGCCTATTTTCGGCTAAGAAAGTGATAAGATTTGCCTGGACCCTCACAATCCTATCGCTAAGCGAGATGTGTTGTCCTAACGATACTGAAGAAGAGCCCGGAAGAATAACCATATTCGCTACTGATGCACTGATGTTCCGGTGTTTTTTTGGTATCACTGTGCTTCTCAAATTCCCTTTTCCCATTTAGCCCATTAGCCCATAAGACGGAAAGGACGGAAATTTACGAGCCCTGAATAAGTGACGCACATGCAAGGACGTACTAACTTGCACTAAGTTGGGACGCATATACGCGTCATAGCCGTTAACGGGATTCTTCTTATCCAGTTCTATACGACTGACGTTTCTCAAGTCACAATTAACATTAAGTCTGAAGAAAAAGCAGAGCTTGAACATAGCACTCATAACATAATACGACCTCACAACATATAAAGAGGAACATGGCGTGTATTTGATACGTACGAGCGAAAAATATGCACTGAACATTCAAAAATATCAATTACTGCATGTGCGGAAAAAGGCTCACATGGACAGAAATTTATCAACGATAATGGGGAAAAAGAGAGCTACCTATGCGAGCGCAGAGCATAGGAAGTCAGAGAATGGTGACAAGTAAATAATAACATTCATTCATATTCATGTAAAGCAGCAGTTTCGAAAACATTATACATATATTTTTCAATAAATACGCGACTCATCTCTCCCTCTTCTCACTCAAACGACATGATTGAGTGACAGCCATAACTCCAAAGAAAAACAGGCCTAGTCTTCGACTAAACAAATTACGAAATCAAAACTTAGCATTTGATAACTTTCTAAAATCTCGTACCTCAACCACACCAATCGTGTTTCTAGGATTATCAGACTTTTCTAAAAATGTGAAGCTGTCACTCTTGTGCCAGAAATC
Source organism: Prostheceraeus crozeri (assembly GCA_907163375.1). Classification (NCBI taxonomy): domain Eukaryota; kingdom Metazoa; phylum Platyhelminthes; order Polycladida; family Euryleptidae; genus Prostheceraeus; species Prostheceraeus crozeri. Next base: position 93,037 of record CAJQUW010013814.1, on the reverse strand, counting down.
TGGTGCGCATCAGGCTAGTGACATGATAAATGTATTTCCCAAATTAAGTCTGGCATGTGGGACCACAAATATCAGCGATATGATGTTTGGAATAATTGAATGCTACATAAGGATGGTCATCCTGACCTGCCTGAAGAATAAAGGTTCAAGCATACTATCACTTTATAATCAATAGGCTACCTGTAGTTATGGCCAAATTTTAATTTTTACAATCAGAGAGAGAGCAGTCACTGCTAAATTCCGAATGTCATAGCGAGCTTATATGAGCGAAAGCCATTTCGTAGCTCTAATTCAGATTTACGCGACTCATCTCTCCCTCACTCAAACGACATGATTGAGTGACAGCCATAACTCCAAAAATAATTGGCCTGAATTTGCTTTGCCCTTGTAGTACATGCATGGAGGCTTATTCTATGTATAGAAGTATTTTTGAAATAATTCTATCATCATGTCGTGTACTATCTTCAAATTATGAAGAAACGAGATGCAGGATAAGACCATCCATTCGTTCAGAAAATGTGTCAACCCTACGATTCAGTGGCCAACATTTGGCAATTTTAACAACTACTTGTTCGCAAAAACGCAGAATTTCTAATCGCTAGATGAAAACCATGTTCTCACACGTGACCCTGTCTGTTTGCCTCAACTTAGTTTTGAGAAATAGAAATAAAATGACATGCCAGCAGAATAACATTCTGTAGCAGTAGGTGTTCATAATGACAGCCCACGTACAGCCACAAGTAATATGGAACATGAATTACAAGATAAGCTTGTGCGATGAGTGTTCTGCTGTTGAAGCTTGAGCTTCTATATTTTTCTAAAAATTCATATACTACATGCAAATTTGGGGCCTGCTATTATGGGCAGTGGAAATTCATATTTTAGGAGCCAACGACGGAAATAAAGCACAATGCAAATAATAGGACTCTAGAGCCTCCTGAAGATCGATTTTTGAACTCAAGAGCTTCAGCTTAAAATCAAACCCTTAAGCCGACACACCATTTCACATGTCAAAAACATCTATGAAAATTTTGAATACAGTGTGTTGTCCAATTAAACACATTAATACATTAATATTACATTAATAGGCAAGCTCTCAACACCAAATTTTCAGTGAGACCGCGCAGAAACGTATTTATAAGTACGACATAGCTGACTACAAAGAACTCAACGGAAGAATGCAAAGTTAAACAAATACCCTAATGGAAATTCCTAGAAAGAAATAGTCCATTGAAAGTCCAAGGTTCAATAAAATAAAAAACTAGAAAATGTATATCCACTTTCTTGCCAGGAGTATGCATAATACTAATGGTGAGGCAAGAAAACAAATAACCCAAGATAGAAACTATATCCAAATACGACATACTGACCGAAAGAACGAAATAAAAGAAATGAATTTATGATGGCATGGACCTACATGCTACTTTAACAACTGAAACCACATAAAACCAGCCACGCATGAGATCATAAAAAAATCGATCGTTAATGTTAAAACGTGACGTTAAGTACTACTTCACTGCATGAGTTTGATAATATTAGAGCCACCATGGAGCTCATTTTACAATTTGGCAAAGTGGCTTTTACATCTTGTAAGTAGTTAATGAAGCAAATCTGTCTAGACAGTTCCACAACTCAGAAAATAGTTCACAAATTGAAATTTCCAAAATGTCAGTTAGTAGACAAACAAATGGTCAAATCAGTTTTTTCTGTCAGAGTTCAGTTTACTGTGGAAAATCATGTTAACTTTTAAAATAGTAGAGTATGCTGCTTTGTCGCTTCATTTAGTACCCAATTGAAATTCTCTAAATTGCTAGAACTTCAGCTGATGTCATGCAATCACAGCTATCTGAAGAGTGTTAGGTGTAGAGGTTTATGAAATTGGACTGTATTTCCAAATGGAATAAGTTTTAGTGAGTGATGTGTTTGATAGAACCCAACAAAAATTGTAGCTTCATGTCTACCTTGTGTAGGACTCCATATTGACATATGCAAAGAGGATGGATATCATACACCCGTAGCGGAAGCTAGTGTGATCTTTGTGTATGACAGCGCGCTGGCTAAAGTGGCATATCTATTCATTTCAGTCATAATTATGTCACTAATAGAAACAACTTGCAGAAAACTTGACCAAAGCGGATTACTTACTCTTTCAGGCACTACATTCTCTCTTTCTGAAAGACGAATATTCATTGTTTCAAATGTAAAACAAGCACTGGTCGTGCAAGACCATGATGCGGTCGCTCATTATGTCAAAAGACTAGAACCTCAATGAATGGTAGAAGTGTTGGCTCAAAGTGGTTTAAAAACAAATCAGTTACTTCATGCACATAGACTGAATAAAACACAATGAAAGAATTTGTTTAAATGGGTATTCTATAACAACACATACAGCTCCACATTTAAAGTTCTCAGCTGTGGAAAATCCAACATGACCAATTCGGCATCAAGAAGTAAATGATGCACGTGGAAAATGTAGAACTATATTGATCAAAGTTGAATGTAGATGCAATGAATAAATATAATTTCATCAATTAAAATTGGGAATATTTTAACTTTTCATAAATACCTGGAATTATCTTTGTTTATAAATATAATTTAGATCACTGTAAATTTCTTCAGTGAAAATGTGTCAAGTTTGCATCATCAGGAAGTGCATGCAGCATATGACAAAAAGGGAATGAGGCATGATTGTTGAAATATGTGGATTTCCATGGCCGCTCCAATGCAATGTTAAATTATATACATTGCATTTATATTCCGCATATTGCATGTCACTGTGCGTACCACTAATATACAGTATTTTAAAGTCACCATGCCCGACTGTTTTTTTGAAGATCATTTAGAGCAAAGACAGACAGTTAGAGGGTGAAAGTTTTCACGGCCTCGGGTCTTTAAACGGCTGCATGAAACTGGCCTCTTCTAACTATTGCATGGGGTCAGATAATGGTAACAACGAATTATTTCCATAAACTTATCATACGAAAGATTCTCGTTTTTTGAATATTGCCAATAATTGGTCTAGAGGAAACAAGCATTGTAAAAATTGGCATAAATGCTGCCATCGATGTTAGGGAAGCATGAGAGTTAGCGCATATCTTGGAAACATTTGTCTATGTAATACTCAGCGGTTGATAATGAACTCACACCACGCAGTTAAGCCATGGAATACCATTAACTTCGATAAATGTTTCGAAGGTCATAACGTTATCTAAGCATGACTTTCCTGACACGATTCTACATGTCTTAACGTGTCATGCGAAGAAATGCACAAAGACGTACGATCGGACATGATCGGACACGATCGGACATGTTGCGTCAGATCTTTTATCATATACGATCGTAGATGTCTTTTCATAGTATGACTGACACGATCTTGCTTAACTCTGATCGGACATGACTTTGCACGATCGTGTCAGACTTTGAAAGTCTTTGCAAGACGTTTCCTCTAGTGTTTTGATGTCGCCCAAGGGGTGCCTTTATAGCGGCGTTCTACTATACTCGAAATCCATAGCCATGTCATGAGTCCTCCTCTGATTGCCGGGAACATGTATTCATTCGATTTGCAGCTGACCAGCTGTTATTGTAGCCCTGTGACAGAGTACTCACTAGCACTCGTACAACTGCAATACCTTGGTTCGAATCCCACCGCGGAATATCAGCCTATACATTTAGTAGCGGATGGCATTATCATTTACCAAACGGCGTCGTAATTATGAGTCACTTTAAGCCCTTGCAACATGACAGCTAGAGTGGGAGCATTTGGAGTACCAGAATTAGATAGAAACTGGATCGATTGGTTGATAATTTCTCCGCGTCTCAATGATGCTAATTATCGATGATATGTTGATTGCAATTTAATACTCAAGTAATCAGATCAAATCACTGGCCACAGTATCTCAAATGAGTTATATCGCTATTTCTTTATTATTGCCTATCTACATTTCTCAATTGTCCTTCTTGATTGCTTTCAGTCGCTGCCTACATCTTTTGCGGTCAGTCCGTATACCTGTTGGACGACAGTCGCGTTGGGAGAGTTGATCCTGATGAAAAGTCTATAAGGAACGACTTGGGAGTAAGTATATTCAGCATTTTTCATATTAATTTCGCACGTGGGATTGTAGTTGTTGGGATCTTTTCAATTTTGGGATGATTTATTCCTCTAGAAGATCAAGTAATCATTGCAGTTTCAAACAGACAGACAAAATCTGCATCATTATTCGGAAAAGAGATGCAGGCCTACTTCTCCAGTACTTAGAAATGTAGCGGCATTCCTGGAACATCTAAAAGCTCCAAGCTCCACGAACACCGTGAAATGTCTGTGAATCTGTTTCCTCGGCCGATGTTTCGAATTCGAAGACGCAGTTTCAGCTTCATTATCTGCTCTAATAGTTAATCTAAATTAAAAGTGTAGGTACATAAGCATCTGAAAAAGTTAGGAATTTTAGATTGATCGGATAAGCTTGTCATATGTCGATGAACGCATATGTACACGAAGTTTGACATTTGACATGATGATGATCTACGGTTTTTTTCTTCTTATGAGCATGACACTCTCTTTAATATGTGAAGCAAATCATTCAACTCATCACATACATTCCGACCAATCTCATGCTTCAGAACTCTCCCTGTGAATGACTTTTCTGTTCTCAAGCCAGTAGGCGGATGAAAGAGAGTTGCATTAGCGAGAGTACACTGGAACTTCAAATTTCATGCTCATTGCTTATGATGACATGTGCGTTTAACAGTTAAATAAGGTATTGACATGTCTATTTATTATATTTCAGTTTAACTCCCGTCTCCTACTGTACTGCAGAGAGAAAGGATCTGTACATGAAACCAATGTGCAAATCAAGTCAATCCTCAAGAAAAGTGACCATCGAGGCAGGAGTATTGAAGATAGAAATGTCCCTCTAGTGAGAGCGCAAGTAAAGAAACCCGAACCAAAGGAACCCGAACCGAAGGAACCCGAACCAAAGAAGCCCGAGCCAAAGAAACTCGAACCAAGGAGAGAACAGCCTCAGCGCTCTAGAAAAAGGAAGTGCTACAGTGTCGACCTAGACGAAGACGACGATTTTTTAATTAGTTTTGTGAATATTCAGATTTTTTTCCTTGTAAATAATTCGTTTATGTAGACAGCATTTCTCAATAATACTTTTGTAAAACTTTTGTATGAAGATACCTGAACGATGACGACGATTTTTCAAATTTTTGTTGTCCATATTGAGATTTTCAGTTTTTTCATGTAAATAATTCTTTCATGTAGACAACATTTCCGAAAATACCTTTTGTAAATTGTAACTCTCATATGAATCATGTTTCCTATATGTATATTGTATATACACTGATGATTCAATATCAATTTTCTAGTTTGATACTTTAATCAACAACTATTTTGCTTATTGTCTGTAAGAGATTTATGGACAAAGTTGCAGAATAAGGTGATGAACGACAGACTGAAAGATTTGTTGTGCAGAATCAGGTAGCAAGCTGTGGTAGACTTCCGCAAATATCAGACATAGTATCAGTCCTTCCTCGGTCACTTTTTCTTCACTCTATCACCCTACATCACTAGGTGGATTACCATACAGACATCAATCGTGAAGGCCAATTCCATTGTAGCAGTTATCGACATTGCCAAGCTTGGCTACAATGGAACTCTAAACCGTTTGGAGGCACTCTGGAAACTATTTCCACCTAATATCCCTTTGTTTAGTTGTGATGAACATTTCATTGTTAGTTTATGAAGTGTGCTTGGATCTCAAGCAGATACTTTCAGTTCATAACCTGCAGCGACATCATTTGGAGTTCATTTCCCGATTCTGCACCTTCGTCGATTCATGCATCTCACAAGGTGCACTGTTTTGCTTGATTGATGACTATATCTTGACATGCAGTTTTCGTAAATTTTGATATCAACTTGCTACAATTAAGAAAATCGAGTTTTCAGTATAGTTTGAATAGATGTGGGTCATGCTTTAAAGACGACGTTCTGGTGGTGGTTGAATACAATCCTATCCTGCTAGTAAACGTTCCAGGATCGCAGAAAACTTAACGAATGTTAAGAAAATCTAATTCCTTACTGTTTCTGAATATCATGGTAGGGAAACTTGTGGGTCAGGTCAGATGCTTGTCGACGATCGGTTGGAGATCCAATGTGGTCGGCAGGAATTTCTTTTTTCTCACATAGTAATTGAACTGATCTCTTTACTTCTACAAATTTGGAAGAAATTGCTTCTTGGACTATTTAGTAAAGATCACAGCTCGTCAAAAGAAAAGACCGTGGGTCAAGCAGATCTATACTAAAAATTTAAGGGTTTCTTTCTCGATAATATTTCTTCATTTGTATTCATCTCTTCTGCAAAATGACCGTTCGTTATCACGTCTCAAGATTGAAATTATCGATTTTTGTTTATCAGAATGGAGAGAATTCCTCAGTTTGGGAAACCAAAAGGGAGATCAGATCATCACTATTGCTTCACATTTTTGGGACATTATCTAGAGACCTAGATCGACCTTCATCATACACATTGGTCTTGATTAATGCTGTACTGCCTCACAGCTGGTCTTGGATTACGATTGTTCTGATGGTTGGTAGAATCTTTTCGTGAAGCACTACAGCAGTTTGTAGGTTGACTTGAAATAGCTATGGACTGTACCATTCCTCATCACTGTCCGTGTTTGCAGCTGGAAACTTCATATTCAAAAGATTATCGACGTACATTTTTTGTAGGGAGACAAACGACAAGATATTCAATTCTGATTTATGGCGCAGTAGCTTAGGAAGCTCGAAAATAGCTCTTCATTTCAGGAGTATAATACTCTGAAATGTTGTGATTGTTGGACTGACGCTGATTTGAATGCCGCTTCAATGTTTAGTGAATTTAATTACATCAATAGTTGAATTTCATGTATTCAAGCGCACATGAGACCATAGCTGCTGCTAGCTTTTCACAAATAAATCAAAGTTGGTCTCATGCAGCATAAAGCATTAGATATCACAGACAGCTGCTTCAAACGCAGTCTCACGATGCTTCTTGTGGTGGACCAACTAGTGGAGTTTCCCACGTTATCGCAAAGCATTTGGCTTCTTCTGATCATTCTGCAAAGAATATCCACCATTTGCAAAGCAAGAAGGAGGAGAGTACTTTCATCCTTGGATTTGTTCTGGATTTTTCAGAGATTAAAGATCAGATCTTGCAATCGACGATCGGCTGGTGATCGGTTTCGCGATCACTATTGCCTTTCAATGTGCATTTGGTCTGTTTCATCCATTGCAGTTTAATGTAGTTTCTCTCTTACTTGCAGACGATGACTACATGAGGTTGGGCACGATTGGGGATCTATCAGCAGGATAGTTGTCATGTGAAAGGAATGGTTGGGGATTTATCAGGTAAACACTTGTCACATGATAGGAAGTCATGAAGAATTTATCACAGTTGCTTGTTGGTTTATAGTATGTAATGTAGATCACCTTTTAGCCAATCTTTCAAATTTAGTTTCGATCGTTGCGATCGGATTTTACACTCACGAGATTTGGTTTCGATCGGCAGCGATCGGATTTTACACCGACCCCAGCCCGGGCAGGTCACGCACATGTTGTTTTTTCCCACTTTTAAAATCAATGATCTGAAGCTTGATGCTTTCAGAAAGTAGCAAAGAAAGTGCTACTACCATTTATGATGCATGATTGTCTAGCGAGAATTTTGACTTTATTGAAAAGGATGCAATCCAATGATTAGATCAATGATAAAGTACCGATGATTTTCTGTCCGACTTGTATCAAGGTTATGGTACCTTTCAAAATACGTTACAAAACGCAACAACAAGAGATTAGGTTCTTGTATCATTTGTAGAAAGCCTAATAGAAGGTTTAGACAAGTAACCTGGCAATTTATAAATTTATCAAATCTCAACAGATGTAACCACCACGAGACATGTTTCGGCCTGTTGGGCCTCATCAGTCGTGGGTAGGTTTGAACCAGCGACGTTGGAGCTAGAGGACGTGCAAGCATACCCTCTAACCACTATGTGGTTAGAGGGTATGCTTGCACGTCCTCTAGCTCCAACGTCGCTGGTTCAAACCTACCCACGACTGATGAGGTGGTTAGAGGGTATGCTTGCACGTCCTCTAGCTCCAACGTCGCTGGTTCAAACCTACCCACGACTGATGAGGCCCAACAGGCCGAAACATGTCTCGTGGTGGTTACATCTGTTGAGATTTGATAAAAAAAAAAAAAAAAAAAAAAACCTAATAGAAGGATATGTAGTGAATTGGTAGTTAATAATGGTAAATGTAAAACATACATTTTTTTGTTGAAACACCTTCACACCGAACTGAAATCTATACACGGGTGCGCCGGACTTATTTGGCGCACCTTTTTCAGAAGTTGGCGTGCGGCTGTTGTTTGATTTTGGAGCACTGGCGCGCACATTTTCAGAATCTTAAAGATTTGCCCCTTCTAGCGCGCAAATTCGTCAACTTCGAATCTAGCGCGACTGTCCCTGCCATCGGCGCGTTTGCTTTCAGAATTTCTTTAGTTAGGTACTACGTCAACCTCGAATCTGGCTCGTTGGTGCGCTTGAATCCGGAAGAATCAAGAAATAAAAAGCTACTCCGGTGCGCCCGTGCGACAGAGGCAGACAGGTGGCGCACTAATATGCACGCTCTACGAAAAGTCGTCAGATTTCTGCATGCGAGTAATAAGCAATGATGAACGCAATTCCTCCGATTAATATCTCCAACTGTGTCAATCTGATGTTGATGCAACAGTGATTTACAAAAATATCAATGCCATCAATTTGCGCATAGGAAAATTTGTATCGATCAAGAGACTGACCTACAAGTAATTATTCGAGTTTATTCTTCCTGCATAATTCATGCGATACCGGTACATATCCACATAGCTAGCTGTGTATGCATGATATTAATTTTTGATGGAAGTGATGATGTCACAGTCACTGCCAATTTTTTTGCAGTTTTTTGGAAATTATAGCATTAAGCTAATGACCATTCAGAGCACGTGACTCAGAAGGATGTCTCATTTGAACATGAGTGTGAGTTATGTCCATCCCAAAAAAGTGAATTTCATGCAGTTGGTCATTTGCATCTGTGCGTGCTACATGAATTATGAATATTTATATAGAAGAAACATAAAAGAATGAAATCTTTTCCAGATGCAGACATCGCATAAAATATCTATGCAATCTAGACCTAGATGTATGATGTTAATGAATTTGAGCCTTTTGAATTTCAAGGTATCCTGTATTTTCGTTTATTATCAGTTTATTACTGTCTGTTGATCGGTTGTGTGAACAATACAATCCGTGAAACTTAAAGTCACAGATAGTAAACTTCACTTGTTCTGACTTTGAATCTCGACTATATATATATGTATGTATATATATATGGGCAATTCCACGGAGATGTCAACCTACACCCTAAAATTCAAACATTCCGACTCAAGTTGATGACCCAGGGTACCCGACGCAGAATTCCCTGAATTTTTCGAATCTGAATTTGGTTTTGCATAAATCTGAAAAGCTTAAGCAGGAGACGAATTTAAAGTTTGGATACTTTTTTGTGATTTCCTGCTTTTTTGACACATTCTTTTTTGAGTTGATATGAGGTTTTAAAATCGAGATCAAGTGAGCTAACCTATGGCAGTAGTTAGCTGATACGTTGAACTTCATGGAAATGCTATTGTTTCAATTCTAAGGTCGATTGTTCAGAAAATACACAACTTCAAATTACTATGGAAATTTTTGAAGTTCCGTTACCTCAAAAGTACTTGTTTTTCAATTAGCCACTTGTCTATTCGTCTGTTTAACTCCATACTTCGGATTCTCTGCCAGTGAATGCTAAGTAAGACATGTGTGAAATACGGTTTGCGTGGGATAAGCGCATCATAGTAAATTCATGTTAACGGAACTTCAGGTAACGGAACTTCATCGCAAGTGAAGTTCCGTTACCACGAAAAAGTTGTTCTGAGCGTTCGTTTCGCCGTCACAACGCTTACAGATGTATTACAACGCAATTTCACGTCTACGTGATTTCATTGGAAGATATTTTTAGCAATGAGGGGCCGCTTTTCCAAGAATTCAATGGTAACAGCTTTTCTACATGACGGGATCATTCCATTGTTTGGAGTCACCGAAGCCGGTAAGTTTGAGATTGGGAATGAATGTTGTGTATAAACGTAGACATAGCGACCTAACATTACGCATTCCCAACACAGTTAGCCTATTGAATAAATGTAAAACAGTACATGTATTGCACTGCATAGATAAAAATAGCCTGGTAGTGAGTCGTACTGTACACTTGATTGCTACTCGCTTCAGAAGTGGTCGAATTTCAAATTTTCCTACTTTCTTGAACGATTACCGTTGTCATGCATCCATGTTTGTAACATTTTGGATTGAGCATCCACAGCACCGACGTAAATCGCATTTAAGCATGACTTTGATAATCCTAAGTATGTGGTTATGTGATGTGCAGACGTATGAATGTGAGCCATTTTAAGGGCGAAGAGCTGATATTTTTAAATCACATGTTTGCGGTTAAGTATTGATATCATATCACTACCTTTTTACTTCTACCAGTACGCAAAACTTCTGTTCAGATACCTAGATAAAGGCCTGTCGAACAAAATGCACCTATCAACATACCATAAATACTATAATAGCGTATGATCTAATTGTTCAAAATAAATTGAAGATCTAAAATTCTCGTCTTATCGTCAATGATAATAGCGTTATCGTTAATGATTTCCATCAATAGTACGTGTAGTAATTGTCATCAGTAGGCCTAAATAATTGCACATGTCGACCATTAGGCCATACTCTGGATAGACTCATTTCTCAAACAAGGTTATGCTTTTTCAGGATCATGGGTAGACTAACTCCGGCACAAAAACAGCAAAGATATCGTGATAGGATTAAGTTAAATTCTGTAAAGTATGAAGGCATGAAAGCGAAAGATAGAGTTAGAAAAGCCAACAAAGTAGAAGGAATGACAGGCGAAGAACTGCGTAGTTTCAAAGAAAATAAGATAGTCTCTCAGAAAGAGCGTCGATTGAGAAATCGAGAAAACACATCAGCAAATCATAGGCAGCAAATAAAATTTGCCTTCTCCAGTTTCGGGAAGGCCAAAAAGAAGTTGTTGGCAGCCTTACCAAGGTCAGCTATACAGCGAAAAAAGTTGATTTATGAAATCTCCAAGGACGTAGGACTAGCGGTGCATCCCATCGACAGAGACATGCCTGTCACGTCAACTACTGACTCGCGAACTGAACTCTCGGAAGATGTCAAATGAAAGTTCGAGAGTTTTATGAAAGAGACGATATCTCCATACAATCACCGGGTATGAGAGATGCGATCGTAGTGAAAGAAGAGGATCAAAAAGTGACTTACATAAAACGTCACTTGCTTCTTACCATTGCGGAAACATACCAGATATTCAAATCTGAAAATATGGATGTGAAAATTGGCAAAAGCAAGTTTGCTGAGTTGAGACCGAGACGTGTTCTTCTGCAACGAGAGACGCCAGCCAATGTCTGCGTCTGCGTGCATCATGCAAACTTACAGTTCCTTCTGGATGCGATCCCCAAAGATGCGAACTTCCCCAGTACTGCGCGTGAGTTCGTGAATTCGGTCGTTTGCGATCGAAATTCCTTTTACTGTATGACCTCATTGTGTGGCAGCTGTAAATTGTGTGGAAGAGGACTGCCAGGTAAAGCCTTATCAATGGACCACAGAAAATCAAGAGAAACAATTGGAAACACGAAGAAAGGAGATGACTTTGTGTGAACTTCTGAACCTGATCGAGAAGAAGACCGCTCCCTTCCTTAAGCAGCATTGGTACATCAAGGACCAACAAAGTGCATTCTTCAAAGAGAAAATGAAGTCAGAGGATGGGGTGTGCAGTCTGCAAGTGGATTTTAGTCAGAATTTTGCACTGCCTAGCCAGGACGAAGTACAAGCATCACATTGGATTTCTCGGCAATTCACGTTCTATACTGCTGTTGCATGGCATCAAGGGGAGTGCAAAAGTTTTGTGATCATTTCTGATAGCCTAGAGCACAACAAATATGCTGTCAACGTCTTCAACAGAAGAATCGTGCATTTGATAATCCAGAAATGTCCGACCGTTCACACGATCCATATATTTTCGGACGGTGCCGCACAACACTTCAAGCAGAAGTACACACTGGCAAACTTGACGCGCATGTCCGATGACATGGGTTTGGCAATCAAGTTCCACTGGCATTTTTTCTCGTCCTCACACGGGAAAGGCGCCTGTGATGGCGTGGGCGGACTGATCAAACATCTTCTTCATCGAAGGATAATGTCACGTAACCCTCTGTTTCACATTGAAAACGTTGACGACTTGTTCCATGCAGCAAGCTTGACTGCGGTCAAGGCAGACGTTCTTCTGATTCGGAAATCTGAAATCGAATCAACCAAATCAGATTTTCATCTTGCCACCTCTGAGATTGAAAGCATTCCAAAATTACATTCAGTGCATTCTGTAGAAGTTGGAGGACAATATGAGTGCTTTGTAGCTATGACATCGTATCATCAAAAGATTAAGTTCAATTTCCGATCGGTCAGTACGCCAAATCGAGGAAGCACATCAAGAATCATTCAATCCGGAAGATTAGAACTGCCTGTGAATGATGACACCCATCCAGAAAGTATCCTTTTCCTAAATCGTAACATACGTGTAGTAAAAAACATCAAAACTAGTTATTAGCTACGTCATGAATTTTATTGAATAGCAATGAAGTTCCGTTACCCTATCAACTATTAGGACTCGCATTTTAGGGAGCTACAAGAATTTCAACTTTTGAGGAAAAAAATGTATAAAAACTCTTTTAAGTTGAGAAATTTCAATCATTACGTAGTGGTACGGTATATAGCAATAGAGCTAATTGTCATAGAAAAAATGAATTTGTACTGTTAACAATACTGAACTCTACCATAAAATAAGTCTTTTTGATGTCTACAAATAAAATAATGTGCTTTAAAACGATTGAATTTGCAAGTGAAGTTCCGTTACCGCCCTGGTGAAGTTCCGTTACCCACACATTTTTCAAATTTTCTGGCTGTGTGATGCAGATATCAGCAATCAAAAAACAGTTTCGGAAAGTGTTGCGCGTGAACTACTAGTCCGTGAAATTTCAGCTATACATGTCTATTACTTTCAGAGCATTTTGCATTTGCGCAAGAGTACTTCAATGTAAGGTTGCATTTTGAAGTTCCGTTACCCTGAGCTTAACGCTGTCTGCTACTTTCATAACTTAATAAAATGAACGTACAACTGCTGAAATAAAAAAATATAGCATATGAATGCGCGATGGCAACTTGTCGGAGTCCTGTATCATCAGTTGTTCAGGGTTGACAGACTCGTGAAATTGAGTACTTCTGCGAATTGAAGTTCCGTTACCGTCGAATTGCCCATATATATATATATATATATATATATATATATATATATATATATATATATATATATATATATGGCAATAACACTATATTTCAGTAAGAGTGTCAGTAAAGGTACAGTAAGTAATACATGCATATCATCAGTATAAGACACGTGCTAAAGATCATTACGAAAAGTCAATTCAGAGTCAAAAATATTTAGAACACCTAACAATCAATTTTTCTAAAGTCGGCTTCCCGACAGACAAATTCGATATCAACATTTTGTGAATCGTCGTTGAAATAGAGTGACCTAGATCCACGTAAGCATAAAAGACAAGAACGTAACAGATGAAAGGACAGTCTAGTCCTCACCCAGCTGATGGTCTTGCTGTACTCGACATTCCTTTTTTCAGATAATTTTTCGGATAGTCTTTTGTAGAATGCGCGACATTCTTTCGCCATACCACCGGTACATGAAAAGACCAACGGAGTAAAAGAGCCTTGATCTACTAAGCATATTCTTTCGTTGTATGATCGCTTCTTTGATTCTTCATGCTGCCGATGAGCAGAGGAAAGTTCGAAATCAAGGTTAGTCTTGGCTAGCGGGTTGAACACCCTTACACGAAATATGCCATTTGTCCCTCGATCCAGACACCCCTGGCTGCTATGTCAACACGAGCTTCATCGGTAATAACAGTGCTTTTTTGGGAATGATTCTCCTGATAGTGGAGTTAAGCAAGGCTCTATCCTGGAGCACTTGTAGCATTCACTTAACAACCCAGCAGTGAAGTCCCTGATCTCATTATGTCTCAATGAGATGAGTCCTCCTTTTTTACAGGAGAATGCGTGTTCAATGTCAAAATTATGCCCACATACACACTTACTTGGTAAATCTGGAAGTGGGATGTTGTATCTTATACGAAGACTATCCCAAAAAGCTTGTTTTTCCAAGTAAAATCCATGTTCTTTCAAGGGCATTGATGTTAGCCAACTGGACGCTCCAATTTCATTGGCGGCTTCAATATTATATATATATATATATATATATATATATATATACAGATTGTTTCATAAAAAATGGATCACCCTTAAACATCGCCTTAACTTCAACTTTGTCTAACTCCGCCAAACTTGAACGAATTTCTCTGAAATTTGGAAGATATGTCAGTTGTGCTTACTAATATCATTGTTGGAAATTTCAAGCATGAATATTGAGTTGTTTTCCTGTTATAGATAAAAAAAGTAGTAGATAATTTGATCTTCATTTAGCAATGTCACACAAAATCATACCTCACTCTTATAAAATTACATTTGTTTCCTTTGTTATGTAATATGCTGTTCTACAAGCCAAAAGCTATCAAGCAAAGCAAAAATAAAGAAAATCGGTCAATCAGAGCCAGTATAGCACCATTATTCATCAACAATAATGTAACTGCTACATGTGATTAACTGGACTTCATGTTCCATAGCTTCCTGACTTCGTTGCGGTGGTGTTGGCAGCACTCCTGATTGCTTTCAGCTAGAAATCTATCTCTTACCGGTTGAAAACAATACAAAGCACAAATGAACAATAACGAGATCGCATTCATAAAAGGCAAAGTGTCAGCCTTGCTAGAACTAGGGTTTTCCTTGCGAGCTACAAGCAAGCGACTAAATGTCCCTTACACAAATGTGCATCGATGGCATAATGATGATTTTCGACTCTGTCGTAAAGAGAACTCTGGCCGTCCATGCAAAACATCCAAACGTAGAGACCGCCTAATTTTGAGATTTGTTAAAGTTGATCCAAGTCTCTCGTTAACTGAGATGGCTGCACTAGACTCGTCTATTTCTAAGTCCACTATTCGTAGAAGACATATTGAGTCGAATTTCAAGAGCTGTAAGAGGCCCTCTCAGATCGAATTATCAGATCAGCATACAAAAAGACGTCTCAGATGGGCAATGAGTCATTGTCACTGGCGAAATCAATGGGATCGGGTTGTCTGGTCTGATGAGGCATCAGTCCGTCTGAAGGATAGTGATGGTCGATTGAGATTATGGATCAAATCTGATCAGGAAATTCCGAGACATTTACATCGTCCCCGGGTACAAGGTGGCATTTGGACCAATGGCCGCTCTGAACTTCACATACAGCAAGGAACCATGAATTCTGAACGCTATGTGAATGTTTTACGAATGAACATTGGCCAAATGACAGATCAACTTGATGATCCATCGACTTGGTTATTTATGGATGATAATGCTGCGTGTCACAGGAGTAGTAGAGTCAACTTATGCAAGTCTCAATTAGGGCTTAGGACATTATCTTGGCCAGCTCGTTCTCCTGATCTGAATCCCATAGAAAATGTATGGAGTATTCTAAAACGTAACGTTCGTCGTTCACTGCTACCTATAGATGGTGTATCACAACTTACGTCACTGTTAAAAAGAGAGTGGAGAAAGTTAGATCAGTCAAAAATCAACGATATCATCGAATCAATGCCTAGACGAATTGGTAATGTCATTGACAATAAGGGTAGGGCCACCAAATATTAGCTTCTTTAGAACCGTTACTGTATCATAGCTTATCAGATTATATAAGGACATTTAAATATATATTTTTGGGACGTGAAATAACATGAAAAATGCTTTCTGTATCATACTTATGTTTTATTTAGTCAAATTTTAGGATGATCCACTTTTTATGAAACGGACTGTATATATTACGAAGAAAAAACAATCATTGTTTGATCCAAAAGCGTTTCAGAGCGTTATAGTCTCTTTTCTCAATGGATTGATAATTTGTCTGTTGATGAACGCATCGAGCTAAATCGTCTTAGAAATGATTTTTCTGTGAAAGTTGCTCCTACAGATAAGAGTAGCACCTGGTTACTCGTACCTCGCAATCAGCACGAGTCTGGAGCATACAGATAACTCTGTGATGAGGAATTTAATTCTGTTATCCATACTGACAGGTCTAATTCTGTTGCGAAACGTTTAGACAATGTGCTATCATATCTTTATAAAATAAATTTTATAAGCCATCGTGAACTTGGAGACCTAGCTCCCTCTATTGATTGTAACTCACGTACTTTTTACATGTTGCCCAAGGCTCACAAAGAAACTTGGTTTTTTGATGCGATGCCTCCCGGCCGACCGATGATTTCTGACTGTAAAAGTATAACCCGAGCTCGTGCCTCGTTAGATGAATTTTTTCTGGCACCTATTGTCAAGGCTTCAGATAGTTATATTAGAGATTCCATGCATCTTATTTCCATCCTCAATGATGTCAATGGTAATAAGGGCACTATTTTGTTTAGCATGGACATAACATCTCTTTACACTAACATACCCGTTGAAGAGGTCATTGAAGCTGTTGCTCGGGCTTTTTTGTTGAGTTTCCAGACCCAAAGCGTCCAGATTTGAGTCTTTTAACACTTCTGCGCATTATTCTGAAAAACAACACTTTTGTTTTCAATGGTGATCTATTTCAACAGATACATGGTGTAGCCATGGGGTGTGCGTTTGGTGCATCGTTCGCCAACATTTTTTTGATGGAATGGGAGCAGCACATTTTCATGTTAAACAAACGGCCCGTGGTATGGAAAAGATATATTGATGATATTTTTGGAACTTGGGATTTTTCACAAAGTGATCTTTGTAATTTTTATGAATCTGTAAATTGCTTTCATCCCTGTATTAAGATAACATTACATCATGATTTTGAAAAGCTTCGTTTTTTGGATTTAGAGTTATATAAATGTCATGATATGCTGCTGTCTCGCATTGGTTTTAAAAGTTTGGACAGGCATTGCTTGCTGAGTAGCAATTCTTATCATCCGAATCACGTTTTAAAAGTGTTGTTTATTACGGTCACGTGTATAGATGGGCTTCTCATAGTTCAACTTACCAGGATTTTAAAGATACCCAGAAAACTGTAGAAAAGGTTTGGCGAGATCAAGATTATAGTAGCGTGCTATACAATCTGCTGTTCGTACCATTTTTTCTCTTACGAAACAGACTCCTACGTCATGGAACACAGGCTTTTTACCGTGTAATTGTAATACATGTGTATACATTTTCTCATGTACTCATGTTGTTAATATTTAACACTCCTTTTCCCACTGTGCATAAGATCCAATGTAGAGATTTTAACATCATCTACGTGATAATTTGTAAAAATTGTAAAGCTACCTATGTTGGACAAACCTCTAGATGTTTGCGTAAACGTATTTCTGAACACAAAGCGAATATCAAGGCATGTCATGATACGTCTGTTGCAAAACATTTTAATTCTCTTTGTAGTCTATCTCAATTTTTCTCACTTTGGTGTTGAAACTTGTCCGAACCCTGAAAAAAGGTTGCTGGAGAGAACATTTGGATTAAATGAATGTGTGCTCTTACCCCAAATGGCTTGAATCAAGAAATGAATAAATGTAGTAAGTTGCGTTTATTTGGGCCACACAGCATTTGCAGTAAGCGTGTCCTGTGCTATTGTCAGAAAGAATTGACTTATGTACAGGTCACTGGTGTTTTTACAAACCAATCAAATTTGCGCACTTTGTTGAGAACTGATGTCTGACTTTACAACTTTGTGTCAGGTTCACTTTTGACTTTCATCTTGTCCAGTGTGGGATTGATAAAGCTATTTTCAATAAGAGAAACCGGTCTGCCCCAGAAAGTGTCGTTTTGCTTCATTTCGAATAGTCGGCGTGAGGGTCCCTATAGATATTATACATCTATACATATATATTTATATACGAGAAAAATTCTCGTATATTACGAAGAAAAAACAAAAATGATGATGTTCATCATTGAGAATCATTGATGAATGATTCATCATTTCATCTAATATAAAAATTATTTTACCTTGTTTTACATCAATCCATTGAGAAAGGAGACTGTAACGCTCTGAAACGCGTTTGGATCAATCAATAATTGTTTTTTCTTCGCAATGAATACATGGCCATATATTGGAAATGTAGGCCTATATGCGTGGTACGTCCAATAAGTTTCCGGACAAATGAAGAAAAACTGCAAATCTTTCAATTCTGACATGATGGATCATTAATTTGGCATCTGTAGGTTAGGATGGTATGCAAAATTTCAAAAGTTTCCACTTTTTATCAGTTTGCTGGCCCATTTCAAAAAACATACGAAATTTTGATTATTTTGATGAATTTAAAACAAAATGATATCTTTTTTTCTTTTTTATGCATGGCAAATTTGTTGATGGCTGCGTTGTGAATAGAGTTAGCTGACAAAACTGAATGCTGCGTTCTTGTGCGCCTGAATATCATTAACTATCCAACATAGAAGATTCTATTTGATCCACTGTCTTCCAAGACATTCGCTTTTTCGAAAATATGCCCGAATTTTCGCTTTTATCGAGTGGCATTCGTTTTTTTCGCTTTTTTGGTAGAGCAGGAAAAGAGTGTTTCGTAGTACAGGCCTTTTTTACATGTTGACAACGCAACGTGACTTTTTGTCATGTTACCCTTTACTTCAGTCATGCTATCATTCATGTGTTAACAATTGAATGCATATCTTGACAATAGCATAATCTTATGTAATAACTATTATACAGGAATTGGAAAATGTGCCCTTATTAGCAAAAAAGTCATGTTGTAGCAATTCTTGAAGGCAAAGCCTTGTCGTAGTGCGTTTCGGTATATGCACCATTTTTTGCAGTAACTTATGAGGCCATGGTGTTATGACTTTTACACGAGTCTGAATTGATGCATGTTGAAAGTACATGCGGGTTACATGCTACAAATGAATGTCATCGTATCTATCAGTCAAGGAATTCGAGACATCAATCCATGCTGGCTTGCCTGAAACTCACGGGAGTCCTACTACCGAGTTGTCTTAGAAGATTGATGTTGGATTAGTGAAACAAGCGGATCAGTTTATGCGAATGAGTGAGGTGCATTGCATAATGTTGATAAGTAGGCCTAAGAAATTGAGATAATACACACAATGGAATGAATATTTTCTGTTGAATTTTACCAGGTATTATACTAACCTATTTATTTATGTCACTTTCACTGTGATTTTCTTGAAGAACGTGTAACTGGGCAAAAAGTTGATGTGTAAATAATCATTTTGCATCTACTGATAAAGACATTAATATGATACTGATATGATCGGATATGTGTAGCCTATTTTCTCATAACGACCTGAAACTTTCTGAGTTACAGATTAAAGAATAGATGTACCAGTAGGCCTAACCGTTATTATTACTGCAGTCATACTGATTACGTCATACTTCACCCACTATATAGCCTACATGTATTTTCATAGCTTGTGTGCTGAGCTATGCGGTATCGACCATCTAATGAAGCTTCAATCTGACTATAATGACGCCTTCGGGGATCGACCTCAGGACCAAAAGATCGCTAGGCCAAGCACTTAACCATTGTGCCACGGAGACCACCCATCTAATAAAATATCAGCTCTGCTTCAATTATATAGCTTAATCATGAGCATTATCTTCCTTTACAAAAATGCATCCTAGTAAGCAATATTATTAGCATAATATTAGGCTTACGAGTTCTGAAGAAAACTACAATGATTATCAGATGAAACCTTTTGTGTACATTCTATCACTGTATAAAATAATTGCCATATTAATGTAAAACCTTAATAAGGATCCTTTATTCGTCATGATACATTTCGCATGCCTTTAGCTGACATACCCTACCTAATAAATATACTTGAAAATATCAATATTCTTTTGGAATATTCAGATGAAAGAGCTGCACAAAGTTTTAGGCTAATTTAGCAGTTGGAAGCATGACAGCTAGAGAAATTTCCTTACCCACATCAGAAATTATAAAATCATCTTCATTCTGCTGAATTTTCTAGCCGTATTTTTTTGATTTTTTTCAACACTGTTTCAACAAGTCTATGAAACAATCTTGGAATCTACACTATTTGTCTAAAATTGAAGCAATCTAAATAGATTGCTGGTTATATGTTTGATCATTAATAGAACACAGAAGCCAGTTTTATATATAATTATGGTCTGGTGCATTTACGAATCGTTTAACAAGATGCAAGAAAAATACCTCCTAAGAGGTACTCCGACAAGTTATCATTTTTGTACCAGAAAGCAATATTCGCAATCTACACAAATTCGTAGCATTCGTGGCAATACATGGCTTGATGGCATATTATGTCGTCATAACGCCATTTTACATTGCTTGATGTAAAAATTATCGGTTCGCTTTTTTCGCTTTTTTTAAATTCGAATCGGCTGGGTGGTCTGCCATTGTTAATATCAAACGTAGGCAATGATTGAAATGGGATATTGATTGTGATACCTATAACATGTGCACACGCCTGCTTTTACTGATTGGGAATTCTTCACTTTTTAACTTCAATTTACGTAAGTGAATGCTTGAAATAATTAGTAGCTCAATTACAAATATAAAATTACATGAAATTCAGTCAGTCAGTCGTCGTCATGCAATATCCACGTATCATGCCTAAACAAGCCTGCATTTCCACACGAAAAGTCTGAGCTATTTTATTCAGGTGTGACTTAATGATAGCGGCTCGCTAAGTACATAACGATCTCGAATATGATGAATGAAAGGCATGTGAGAGATTCTCAGTGCTATTTAAAAATACAGAGGGATAGTCTATATATGAGATCCTTGACTCATTATGCATACCAATCAGTAGTAAGGGAACAGCGATACCTGGGAAAATGTTGCTGTTACCAGGAAAAGACCAAGAAAGTGAAGTTCGAAATTCTGTCGACAATGCATTAGATAATATATTGGGGTCTACTAGATTAATATTAATGGTTCGTGGGTTTCACTTGGAAAACATTTTGCGATACTGAGTCAGTCAAAAGCTATTTACACTATCACAGCATGAAATTAATGCAGTTTCCATTTCTACCGTTTATTGTGAATGATATCTCATCATTAGAATGGCTGAAATTACTAAAAGTAATTGATTACTTCAGAAAATAGTAAGATAAATCGATCCTGAGCATTTCGCACCAACTTTAATATTCAAAAATACAATGTCGAATGATAAAGCATATCTAGTACAATAAAACTCGAACTTCAAAAGTCATATTTGGCTGTATTGCAATATATCAAAGCTTCATGTACAATATCTATCAAAGGGAATAATTTCTTATTGCACACCAACTTAACGTTTTGAAGTACTATTGTACTATAAATGCTACTTCTCGATACTACTCATACAATATTGACATCATATATTGAAAAAAATGTGCAAAATCAAAATTGGCGAATTTATACCACTTTAACTATCGGTTACCTGAACAAATTTCTTCCACAAGTAATTGAGCATGTTTCTGAGTTTCAGTATCAATTTGGAGTCAAAACTGGCATACAGAAAAAAGCTAGCCAAGCTTGAAAACAGCCATTATTGGCATTTTTTGAAAAAACACGATTTTTGAATGCCTGATGCAACTCTCTGTATTCTGGTTACCGCTTAAGATCGCAGATGTGAAACACATTGATATACATCAACACAATTATCATGGTTATTACGGGTAACAAGAATACAGAATGTTGTGAGATTAGTTTAAATATTTTGTGTATTTTCGCGGACCCTATTTTTTTACCATCTTTGGAGCCATGTATCTCCGTTCTGCATGCTAGTTGCCCGTTGAAATTCATACAGGAATTCCTTTATACCAAACTAATGCTGCATGCAAAATTTGATTGAGCAACGAACATACAGAAAAAGTTACAGCGGCGTAAAAATTCACATTTTGAGAATTTAAAAATTTGGAAAAAAATAAAATTTCTAAAAATAGCTCTAGATGCCGCTATATTCAAAATTGGAAACTAATATTTCAGATTTGGTGTTTTCTATGACATAGTAAGCATATATCCAAAAATGAGCAAAATCTGAGACTAAGTGCCACAAAATTTTATTACAGGGTGTCCGCGCCCCCTGGAAAACCTGGAAAACACCTGGAAAATGAATTTTATCCTGAAAAACCTGGTAATCCTGCAAAACTCCTGGAAAATGAAATTTTACCCTGGAAAACTCCTGGAAATTTTGAGACTAATTGAGACACTAATTGCAAGTTCCTGAAGTCATACTTACTCTATGGTTGAAGTTCCAGTCTATTTTCCAGATTTTACTCTTCATATCTCTACTTATTTGTTGCAATTATAGCCTTCATTCGCATGCATTTTTTTGTTTTTAGAATATTTCAGTGACTGGAATCTCCTATCATAACGCATACAACATGAATGAGACTGAGCTGCGTGATATGGTTAACTATTAACTGTTGTCGAATTCCTAATCGATGTACAGTATGGTGAATTAGTAGCTGTGAATTCCCTCGCAAACGCTGCGCGGTATGGTGAACTAGAAGTTGTAAATTCCCTCATTAACGTCGTGTGGTATGGGGAACTAGGAGCCGTAAACTCCGTTATCAACGTCGTGCGGAATGGCGAACTATGAGCTGTAAAGTCCCTCATTGACGTCGTGTGGAATGGTGGACTATGAGCCGTAGACTCCCTCATTAACGTCGTGTGGTATGGGGAACTAGGAGCCGTAATCTAGGATTAATGCTATTACACACTTGATTGCCGTGTGGCAGAATCTACTGACTCAAAATGGTGCTGAACATATAAACTTCATTTAGGCACCATGCTTGTTCCGAATGATCCGAGGCTAATATCGAATATTTTCAAACATTTCAAGTAGGTTTTCAATATGCAGATATATTATTCCCGACACGTCGTGTGCCAATGAGCTTTCCTCGGTCAATTCTTCTCTGTGTCATTCTCTTAAACTGATTGTGATTACTCTCATGCATATGCAGCTCATCAGCCATTATGTTCCTCTTTCTGGCTCTTGGTCTTCCACCTTCCGCGGATTCACGCTGCAATGCTTCAGTCCAAATGATCTTATCTGAATGACAACGCTCTGACGTTCACCCTGTTGCATTTTATTATAGGGTGGACTTAACAGATATTCCGTTAATGTTACATTTCATTGTTAAGTCTCATATTTTTCGTTATTTATTGTTATACTATTTCTCTATTTAGTTCTCCTCAATCCGCAAGCTTTAAATTTGTTGCGATCGATTATATTTTCATCTTTTTATAAATATAATGTGGCCGTTTGATGCATGTATTGGTATTTGTTATTTGGAATCACCTGCGCCTTAAAAATTCAACCAATTTTACGTCACTTTTCAAATTTTTGTCTTCAATAATATTAATTTTATGGTGTGCAAGCTCCTTAGCCTCAGAACTTTGGGTTTTTTCCGGAATTTTTCTTTTAAATTTGACGCGTGCATTTGGGTAAAATTTCCCTGCAGAAAGTCAGGAAATTTTCTTTCAAATTTGAACCTCCCCCCCCCGTTTTTTTGTTAAATTTCCCTGGAAAACCGGGAAAATGAATTTTACCCTGGAAATCCTGGAAAACACCGGAAATTTTCCTTCAATTTTGCGCGGACACCCTGTATATATATATATACATATACATACATATATATATATATATATAATGAAATTAAAATTGAAAACACGACTTTTACTTATAAGCATAAGCGCTTTCTTTTCTTCAGATGCTTTATAAGTATAATATAAATATAATATATAATATAATATAAATACTTATAAATACTTATAAAGCATCTGAAGAAAAGAAAGCGCTTATGCTATAAGTAAAAGTCGTGTTTTCAATTTTAATTTCATTATATGTTTCTCCGGTTGCTGAGTATAGTTATTAATATTTTTCTTGCTATATATATATATATATATATATATATATATATATACATACATACATACATACATACATACATACATACATACATACATACATACATCCATACATACATACATACATACATCCATGCATACATACATACATACATCCATGCATACATACATACATACATACATACATAGTTACGCCAAAAGGCGTCAGATCTTCCGATCTCGGGCTAACTGTCTGACATATGAAATGCCATTTACTTCATCTGGAGCACTAGCGTCTTTAAATAGGCAGTCGACATAGGTCGTAGAATTTGCCTGTCCTCGTCGACGGGGTTCATGTGAAGTCTGAAGTGTATGTGTCTTGAGCCGGTTCACGACAATAGTCTTCTGCTCGAACCAGATGCCCGCACATAGTCAACCGTCGTTGTTGTAGGGTCTGGCTCGGTCGAATGAGCCCACACCTTCGATACAGATCGTCGGTCTTGTCTGTGTAGCGTATGGAGAAAGCCGCGCGGAGTAAAGCGGAATGGGCGGAGTCCAGTCGCCTCTCGAGAGTCCTTGTTAGAGTCCAGGTTTCCGCATTGTAAAGGAGCACAGACTCGATCACTGATGATAAGAGTTGAATTCTGAGAGTATTAGGCAACGCTTCACTCTGTAGGACTACCCTAACAGAGCGGAAGGCAGTCCAGGCCAAAGATCTTTGCCCCTCAATGTCAGATTGGATTGATGAACAACACCGCCGAGATAGACAAATCTGTTTGATCGAGGGAGGCGTTTTACACTACCGTCGATGTCGCGGCACTCGATGTGAACATTGAGATCAGATGGAATAGTCATAACTTCGGACTTCTTGATGTTGATTGACAGGCCCACTTTTGCTTCTGAAGTCTGGAGGTTGGCGACCAAACTCTTTGCTCCCTCGATCGTTGAGGACAATAGTACGAGGTCATCAGCATATGCAAGGACAGACAGACGCTTTTCGGGATGCCGCAGACTCCTCCGACGGCTTAGAAGCAGCCCGTGTTCGTATGAGGGAATGGCGTCATGGAGAACCCAGCTTAGCAGTAGCACAAACAAGAACGGTGCGAGTGTGTCTCCTTGAAGGACTCCAGAGGTTGTTGGAAAGGTGTCTGTAGGTCCGTCGCTGGTCATTACCGCAGCTCTTGTGTCCCTGTAAAGTGCCATGATGGAATGCACAAGTAGTGGTGGAACACGGAAAGCTCACAGTACACCGGCGAGAGCGCTTCGAGAAACGGAATCGAAGGCCTTGCGAAAATCCACGAAAACACAGACGAGATTACGTTGGTGAATGCGAGACTCCTCCAATATTCTCCGAAGACAGAGTATATGTGAGGTCGTATTTCGGTGCAGACGAAAGCCATTTTGCTCGAATCGTAGGTAGGGTTCTAGGACGGGTCGAATCCTTGACAAGATGATCTTGTTTAAAACTTTTGCTGCACATGACATCAGCGAGATACCTCTGTGCTCTTCCAGTCGAGTTGTACCTGGCCTCTTTGGCACTCCGATGATGTCAGCAGATGTCCATTCTGGTGGGGCTGGTCTACCCTGAAGCAGGCTCTTCATTACCCCGACAAGATGCTAAGCAACACATTGAATGCTTAGTACCTCAGCTGGCATGCCATTTGGTCCTGCACATTTTCCTCCTGGGGTTTGAATGGCCTGTTGCATTATTTCATCAACAGTTATCGGAGTCACATTGAAGTCTGATTCAGAGGGTAGAGCGGAACATTGAAGGAAAGACATGTTGATCGATTTCGGTGAGGCTGCATTCAAAGTTGCGGAGAAATAATCCTTAATTGCATCTTTGCTGGCAGTTGGAGTGTCCCCAGAAACGGTGATTCCACTTTTCCGTCTTCTTCCCGGCAGTGTTCTCACGGCTGTCCAGACCGCATCGTTCTTTCGCGCACTGCCAGCCGCTGCTATTGTGGTAATGACTTTGTTCAGGGCAGCTGTCTGACAAACCTTGTAAGTTTGAGCAAGTTCTTTCTGTGCCTCTTTCGCCTCAGCAGTCCTTCCGGATCGACGGAGGTGCGCTACTTTCGACTGAGCGGATAACATATCGTTGTCACTTTTCCATGCTGGCTGTCCACTATGCGGCTGACGGACGAAGGGTATTGTCTTTTCTAGTGTGGTTTTGACAGCCCCGGCAATTTCACCGTAGCTGTTAGGATGATTTGAATTGTTAAGGATTGATAAGAAAGTCGTAGAGAAGAGTTGTTGAGTTTCTTCTTCACGCAGGGCGAGAAAATCGTACTTAAAAGGTGTCCTCGGTGGTCGGAAGAGTGGGTCACGAAGTCGAACATCACCGTACAGCAGTCTGTGATCAGTAGGAAGAGATGAAGGCATGATGGTATCAGTTACTGAACCTACTGCGTTCTCTCCGCCGGATAAGCACATGATCAAGTTGTGCCAGCCTTCTTGTTGCGTTCCTTCCTGTAGCGTTGCGGCGTCTACGTTTGCAGCCTACAAATGTAGCAAGGCGTTGTGGGGGCTTTCGAAACTGAGTGTTTACAGAAACGAGGTCATGGCGTGAAATGAAGTCCATTATAGTGTCAGTATTGGCATTTTCACGGGGCTGACGAAAGGAGCTAGATCAGACTTTCTTATAACGGCGTTTAGATCACCCAGAATTATCATAGTGTTCCGCTGTGCCAAAGAGTCTATATTTGTAGAAAGAAATTCGAAAAAATCTCGAGCGTCCTCTGGATGGACAGCAGTAGGCGCGTATGCACAGAACAGATTTGCAGTTCTGTTTTTCAGTCGAATGTCTATTCTGAGTAGACGAGAAGACAAGCTTACACATTTGACAGCGTAATGTAGTCTAGGACTGACAAGGACACCGACTCCTCCTCTACCCCTTGCGTCCGCTGACGTGTAGATGATTGTCCATCCCGCTCCGAGATCTTCTCGCTGAATATCGTCGGTGGAGACGATTGAAACTTCTTGTAACATAACGAGGTTCATGCGAAATTTTGTAGCTAGTTGAGTAAGCATGCCTCTTCTCCAGATATCTTTCAGAGTACGACAGTTGATTGTTCCGAGCCTCAAGCTCGAAATATCTGATAAAGCTGGGACCTGATGGTTGTAAGCCTCACGGTCTCCAGCGCTGCCTGGCAGATCCGATTGTGTACTTGCCGAGTGGAGAGAATTGTAATCCGATCTACAGCTGATTTCTGACTCACGGGCATAGAGGTAGAGTTTAGTAGAGTGCTGAGTAACCGGCACGCATGCGTGTTTTCCCTATTCGTCTGCGATCCGATTCTTATCGACGCTGTATGGCAAGAAGCGACATCGGCCATACAGCCACAATCACATCAATCTCCATCAGAGATGGTGATATCGTGCAGTGCATGCAACTGTGTTAACAGGAAAACAAAGGAGTCAACAATATCATTTCATCGTTTTCCGAATGATACAAGTAGATCGGGTCATCGCGACGCGTCGGAGAGATTGGCGACCTACAAAATATTCCTTTTTGTGTGGCGAGCATTTTACACTTAATGATTTCCATCCTCCTGATTCGGCGAATCAACGATAATTAAAATCTGATTCCGTGCCAAGTATATTTGACTTTCCTGAACACCTCAAACCTCCAACAGCGAAAAAGCGCCGACTTCTTCATTATAATATTGATCCATCATCGAGTGAGACAGTTACTTGTGCAAGTTGTGACACAAAAGATGAATATATAGCTAAGCTTCGAAAAAAGATTCAATTACTTCAGAGAGAGAAGAAAAACACGAAATTGCGATTAAAGCGAAGAAACGTTAAAGTAAAGAAAGTCAGTGATCTTCTCAATAATATGATAAAGAATAATCAAGTAAGTCGTGATGAAGCTACCGTCATCGAGTCTTGCTTAAGTGGAACAAACTTATCATTGATTCAAAATGAAATCAAAAATATTCGACGTCAACCGAAAGGTTATCGCTATACTTCTGATATTATGAGTTTTGCTGTGACAGTTAATTTTTATTCGCCTGCGGCTTATAATTACATTCGAAAGGTACTTTGTTTACCTCATCCGTCCACGTTACGTGCTCTATCTTCGTCCATAAATTGTGAGCCTGGTAGTTTATCTGAAGTTTTTACTCACATTAAGAATCTTGTGGAAACTGATGCCGACTTCAGAGATATGGTTATCATGGTTGATGAAATGAGCATTAGAAAAGAAACCGTTTGGGACCCGTCATCTCATTCTTTCATGGGGTTCGTTGATTTTGGAGGAGGAGAACTAACTGATGTGCTGACATCCGAAGCGCTTGTGGTAATGGCTGTGAGTTTACGAAAGCGCTTCAAAATGCCGATTGCTTATTATCTTACTCAAGGCGCAAGTGGTAAACAGCTGCAACAAGTGCTTTTTGATTGCATTAAGAGACTCACCGAGATTGGTTGTCGTGTTTTGGCATGTGTTTGTGATGGTGCATCAAAGAATCAGACTGCTGCCAAATTGATGGGTGTAGCTGTTGATGGCTTCAATATCATACATCATTTTCCTTACCCGGACAGACCGACTGATAAAGTATATTGGATTTATGATATCTGTCACATGTTGAAGTTGATTAGAAACATATTGGGTGATTTCAAAGTGATATACGAAATTGATGATAATGGACAGCGCCAACCTATCAAGTGGTTTTATATAGAACAGTTATACAAATTACAGTCAAATGACACGCTCTTCCTGGCAAACAAATTAAGAGCCAAACATATCCACTATCATTCCGTTAAGATGCATGTTGCGACCGCTGCTCAGTTCATCAACAGCAGACGCAATTGATTTCTTACGGGAAGATGAAAAATTGCCAGCGTTTACTGGAAGTGAGGCTACCACGAACTTCATTCGTAGAATCGATCGCTTGTTCGACATCCTTAATTCCAGAAATCCTTATTCTAAAGGACAAAAAGCACCTCTTTCATTAAACAATAAGGAGAGATGGCATCCATTCTTGCAAGAAATGATTCTGTATCCTTCAAAACTTGAAGGTCCAAACCTTGTTCCTCTCATTCAGTCTCGTAGAAAGACTGCCATCATCGGTTTTGTGACCAGCATATTATCTGTTTATGACATCGCTGAATCATTATTGAACGATGGACTACAGTATATGTTGACTTACAGATGCAGTCAAGACAATTTAGAACTGTTATTCTCAAGGATACGAAGAAAAGGAGGATGGAATAACAATCCAAGTTCTGTTCAATTTAAAGCTGCCATTCGCTCGCTTGTTTTAAAAACTCAGTCGAATCTTCTATCAGTAGTAACTGCCGAGACTTTGCAGATAACTCAAATGAATCGCATCTTGAGATCAGAAAAATCTCTTTGAAAGATAATAGACCAAGTGAAGCTATCGATTGGGATATTGATATTCTGAAAAAATATTCTCCTGATTTTTTATTGAACAGTGACCTTTTAGAATGGAAACAAAATGTATTACATTACGTCTCTGGATATATTTCTAGAAAATTACGTACTACTATCCAATGTGAAGACTGTAGTGCCAGTCTTGAATCTCAAACTGACGTTTTCCAAGCCTCTTCATCTCTTCTTCGTCGTAAAGACCGTGGTGGTCTTGTTTATCCTTCTCAAGGCGTCTTCAAAGTCATAACAGCCACTGAAAAGACACTGCGTTACGCTATTCCTGGCTTCTCAAGTGGACAAGTTTTGCATTCATTAAAGTTTATTGATTTGAAGGTCGAAACTATCGTCATTACATCTCTCAGTGACAAAATTAAATCAGATACTTTATTTCCTGATCTCAAGAACCATATCTTAGATCAGGAAATCAATGAGAACCACGTGTTGAAACTCGTACGGATGATTATATCGGCTTACGTTCGACTGAGATTTTTCCACTATGCGAAGTCATACAAAGATTCAACTATTTTGAAAAATCGACCGTCTAAAAGAAAGGTGCTGAATAAGACAGTTCTTTTCCGAAACATTTGAATCATTTGATTTTGTTAAGATAAAGCAATTTGCAAAAGACGGCAAAAACTTTTCATTTGAAATCGTCAACTTATATGTGAGCAAGATGATCCTGGGTAAGATACACTGATCCACGAAATTTTTATGATATTTGAGATAAAAAAAAATAATATATATACAAGATATCGTCTGCGGATAAGATTAACGTATTCGTAATTATGGAAAAATATTACTTTATCCATATAGGCCTGAGAATGAACTTATACTTGAATTAGTGATTCTGATATTCATTTATATAGTTATTACTTTTAACTTCAATTGAATTTGCGATAGTAAATAAAATAGGAAAATACACATTGGTTATTGCTATTCAAGATCGACATATTTTAGAAACACGAGGGAAACACTCGTACAACATTTCTTTAGTCAGTCATCTCATACACTACGAAGTGGTGCGTTCCTCGCGCTTCTTGCCATACAGCTAACTTCATAATCGGCTCGCAGTGAAAAGGCAAGTCAGCACTCTACCAAACTCTATCTCTATGCTCACGGGGAGTCGCAGTGCTGAAGTTAATGCCGATGTCACTGTCTCTGTTGTCAGATGTTGGGAAGCCACTTCGCTCAAGGTTAAAGTACCAAAGTCTTCTCCTAACCCGCCTGGGAAGATTTGCACTCGCGGTGGAGGGCATTGAGCGAAGGCTTATCAGTTGTTCACGAGAATACACACGGCGAGCTGCAGTGTCTGACATTGTGATGGAGAGCGTTAGGGAAAACTGCGTTGGTCGAAATCACTTTGAGAGCGCCATATTGAAAAAATGGATTGTATGTACAAAAATTGCATGTACAAAAGGTTCTACGTAGAATTTTGAAAAATGAATCACACAGTGATGATGATCATGAAGCGAGGATTCCGATGATGTAAATTTGCACGTTGCTAAGTTTCGGTGATGAAAGATACAGCTGAGATGTCTCTTCGGCAAGACCAGACAACGAGACACGTCCGCACGCAAGCTCGGATATTGGTACTATTTGTTTAAGTCCAAGAAATGGTGAATCTGTCATGTATTCCGTTCTGCCCCACCAGAACGGAACACATAGGCGGGACAGAACGGAACATGATTTGCATGTTTGTATTATAATTTATCGGTTGTACACATTATATCATATGTCTCTATTACACATT
Source organism: Prostheceraeus crozeri (assembly GCA_907163375.1). Classification (NCBI taxonomy): domain Eukaryota; kingdom Metazoa; phylum Platyhelminthes; order Polycladida; family Euryleptidae; genus Prostheceraeus; species Prostheceraeus crozeri. Next base: position 61,773 of record CAJQUW010013814.1, on the reverse strand, counting down.
TTAGAATAATTTATTGAGATTTGGCTCAATTTATTAATTATGTAGGCCTAGTTAAAAAGGCTAGATTCCTACTGAAAGTTAGGTATAGGCTACGTGATAGTACCGGTGCAGTTTTGAACACACCACCGTAACTGTTTTCCCCTTTTCAGCACTTGAAATTTTTGCCACTTGCTTTGCTCCTCTTTTAGTTATGGTTTTATTAGGTGTCTGGACATTGCTTAATCCACATTCATCCACATTTGCTGGGGCCCCGTATTCATGGGAATCCAGACATGCCCTCAATATTTCGATGATCAACTTGATGATTGAATCCCGCTGCCCTTGCAACACTAGTCGGTTCAGGTTTCCTGATAGCTAAATCGTTTCTTTTCATGAAAGATATAACCCAGTATTTTCCTGCAATTCCTTTTTCGTTATTGAATGGATGTTTTAAATTCAATGATTTCTCTAGCTCATATGCGATACGCCGTACATCTTTTGTCGACAAGCCGTAGAATTGTTCATTCAAACTCAATAAGTGCTGCACCAAGATATTCTCAAAGTCACTATAGTTCCCTATAGGGAACACAGAGTGAAATCGTCCCATTGGCTGAATATCTCCCTTCAGGTGGTGATGAAGGGTTGTTATCGGAATCCAATATGTTTTCGAAGCTTAGCTGATGCTTATTTTCTTATCATTCACATCCTCTATGACTTGTTTCAGAGTCCGAGCTCCAGTTTCCGTACGTAGTCTTTCTTGTATAATTCCGCACCATTACCACAGCACTGTTGCTATTTTGCTGATGAATGAATTTATCATATTGAGAACAAAAGCTTGCTAGTGTTGGTATAGCTCTCTGTGTTTGGTTTGAATTTCTGAGAAACACACGTAAGATCGAGATATGAACTAAGCTTACAATTAAAGCAGTTAGCATATTAATTGATAATATTAGTCTGAGAAACAGAACTATAGAGAAATTGAAATTATGTACAGCATGCGATTGAATGGGAACATGTGAATTTGAAGCTATTCACTTAATGTATTTTTATTCATGAGGAACTACGAGTGAAGCTACTACATTAACGCAATAATTTTGACAACCACATGAAGCGTGCGAGTAGTTTGTGGAAAGTCTAAAACACCGCGGGGCAGAACGGATTCCTTTCTGCCCCATTCACGATGCCTTGAGTGATTTTCAAATTTTGAAATTACTTTTGCTTCCAGTTAGCTCTAAACAAGAATGAAATATCTTCATAATCGGTACTAATAGAATTTGACATTAGAAATGTATCAAGTCGATTACAAAATATTGATTTCCCTTATATTCTAGGTCTCAAGTTATATCAAAAACCCCAAAAAACGATTATTTAGAAAAACAAGACTCAAATTAATGCATCAGTAAAAAATAAATGTGGCGAGTATATTAAAATCACTAGTGTTTTCCTATACTAAGTGCTCTTGACACACAAGTGATGAAAACAAATAGAAATCGAAGTACTCCGTTCTGCCCCACTCTCCCCTATAAATAAATAAATAAATATATATATATATATATGGTACACGAACACTTCTTCGACACGACATTTGTTCGACACGAACACTTCTTCGACACGACATTTCTTCGACACGAACACTTCTTCGACACGATATTTGTTCGACACGGACACTTCTTCGACACGACGTTTGTTCGTTATTAAGCAATTATAGTCTTTTTCTTTTTCAGGTTGTGTATTTTTTGAGAATTTGCATTTTTTTTATACTTTTTGTCTTAAATTATTTTTTTTCCTTTCTAAAAAAATATAATTCTTGCATCGCATAGATTGAACTAGAAGCGTATTTGTAATTTAAGATATTAATTACCCTAAAGACGAAAGATAGCCAGTACCTAAAATTCTATTCATGTTAAATCCATAAACAATTATTTCATTTATAAAATGAGAAACACTTTCAATCAAATTCATAATCATTCTATTAACTACAACATATACACAAAAACACTAAATCAAGTCACTTTAAGAAGATATTCATTGCAATTCCTTGCAAATAGTCCGAACTTGTCGAAGAAGTGTTCGTGTCGAACAAATGTCTTGTCGAAGAAGTGTCCGTGTCGAACAAATGTCTTGTCGAAGAAGTGTCCGTGTCGAAGAAGTTTTCTGTCGAACAAATGTCCGAAAACATAGATATCAACTTGTCGAAGAAGTGTCTGTGTCGAAGAAGTGTACCAGATCCATATATATATTAGGGTTGCCAAAAAAATGTTTTTTTCATCCATCATATTTTAAACATGTTTTAAATATATTTGAAATATGTTTTTTTTGTTTTTTTATTGATGGGAATTGCAGCAGTTTTGTAAGCTATAGCTTCATGAATTTGTTTTTTAAAGACCTAATGAATGAAAGGAAAGCATAATATAATACTTAAAAATCCTAAAATAATGTCAAAAGTAATGTCATTCAATTTGCTATGATCGCTGCATTGTGTTATACTGGATGTCGGAATGCTTGTCATTTCGTTTTTCATTTATTCTGATGCACGGGTTCATCTTTTAAGTTATTAAGAAGCCAGAAAAATTGAGTTTTAATAAATGAAAAAACGAAACGAAATGATGAGAACGACGAAACGATGAGAGAACTATATTGCCAGTATGCAAAAGAAACAACAAAAGTTAGCAAAACAATCGTATCGCATGGATGAAATTACAATAAAGCTGTCCTTCATGATGATGAATATTCACTAAACCAACACACTAGTATCACTCAACATACTCAACGTCACTTTCATCATCTGCATCAAATGGGAAGCAATCGTCAACAAATACTTTTTGAAGTCCCATGTTGCATGTTATCTTCATTAGCTTCGTAACTTTTTCCAAATGTAGTCTATTCCGCGTCTTTGAATGCATAAAATTCATCTTGCTATTGATCCTCTCCACGTTTGCAGAATGAGGCACAATAGAAAGAATTCTGTTTGCTACATGAAACAATGGTGTGTCAGCGAAAAATGCAGACCACCTGAAAGATAAGATGGTCATGTTTATATTCCGACTTTTCATGCTCGTTTAAAGTACACTGTTAACATATCGCACTAAGAAGGAAGCATTTAAGACTGCAGGAATATTAAAAAAAATATTAAATAATCCCCATGTAATATGTACACAAAGGGAACGTTAACTTTCGTTAACTAAGAAATATCGATACAAATTCCAATTCCCATGAACACGATGTGTCCAACTGTACTGAGAAGCCACATACATGTACACAACACTGGTATTCAAATTTGATCTATCCTGATAACAAACGTCGTTCAAGTGGTACCTCTAAACAGAATTTGCGTAGTCATACTTTAACATTGTGAAACACACTCTTATCAAAATTTCTACGTACAAGCTATGCTGTGTGCTCAATGATTGACTCCAGATAATTTATGCGTATTAGTAAAAGTAAGGCGCACAGATGGAACACAAGTAACAGAAGAAAAGCAAAATGTTGAGCCTGGGGTCAGATAGACCTAATTAGAGGTATACCGCATATGAAGTTCTTGACTTTGATATAATCTTGACTTATCCTTTGCAGTTACACATGTTTATCTCACTAATCAAAATATCCATTAACAAAATACGTGCATGCATTGTGCATGTTTCAATACACAGCACCATACCTCTTCAATACAATAAAATTGATTGACATATGGTTTAAGATTATCTTTGGAAGATGACTCAGGAAAATATTTCTACCAATAGACAACCACATGGCTCAGATACGCAAGCTTACCAGGTAAGCGGGGGCATATTGTTGTGATATTTCAGTATAGTATCAGACGCTATAGTATCGTCAGGTGCTACTGCCGTCAGGGTTGGCAACCCGTTTTACCCGCCCGCGGGTAAAACTCGTTTTACCCGGGGCGGGTGGGACGGGTTTTTTCAAGATGAAAAAACCCGTGGGTAAAACGGGTTTTTTCAAAATTCATATTTTACATGATATTTATCAGATTGGGCTATCACGATGAAAAAACGGGTTTTTTCAAACTTCATATTCTATATGATATGCCTATTCTTTAGGTAAGGTTATAGATTAGAAGATCAAAATGAAGAAGCCCGTGAGGAAAACATCTAAGGAGTTGTTTCAAAAATCAAGATGAAGAAACCCGTGGTTAGAACGAACTTCATATCCGGGTTTTTTCGAACTTCATATTCCATATGATAGCCTCAGACAGTGACTGTGCCCAGAATTTTGTTCAAAATCAAGCAAACTGGTTCTGTCCGGACTACAGAACTATGAATGCGAAATACACAAACGTGTTTTTATCGCCTTATTCTCAATATCGAATCAAGGTTTCGAGTCTGTTACTTTGTTCTTCACCTTAGGTAGGTTGTTCTTAGATGAAAATTTGAACAAGTGCTATTTACCCGGTCGTAATTCGAAGAGTTAGAAACTTAGAAGAGTGCTTATAGTAGAGGAAATACGGTATCTCGAGATGTTCCATGCTGAAAGAAATTGGCCAGTTGTGATTGGCTCATCGCGGAAGTGGTTGCAATTCACTAATCACATGATTAGCACCTCGACTGTTGATTTGCTACATCGTCTATAAAAATCGTAAAGTAGACTGTAGTGTTGGCCTACTATGCGCTCAATCGAATATTTCGAATGTCGGTATTCTCAATCTGAAATAAAGCAAGATTGTGAATTATAAAATTATTTACTAGCTACAACGTAATGCAAAAATCAGATAAGAAAGTAAGAAAATATGTAGGCAGTCACTAGTCATGCACTTAAACAACAGTACCATAGTTCGTATTTATAGTATAGTCACTAGTTCTACATTTAAGGTCGGGATGTATCGAATACGTAGATTTGTAGTACCGATAATGGTATTCGTAGCCCCTCAGACGTAGTCAGGAGGGACCCTCCAGATATGATGAGATGAGGTCCCTGTAATGTTATAACTGGGGCCCTCTTAATATGATCCAGCACGCGATTGTGATGTGGCATCTTTGCCTCGGGCCCTCATTATTATAATGCATGTGTACTGCTCGTACATGGCCATCTTCAACTTGATGTGACATGGTCCCCTTGTTTACCAGGACTTTAATCACGGATGTTGTCAACTGCATTACTATGTAACCACATGGGTAATTGCAGATTATCTAAATTTCCAGGGACGATTTAACTTGAAAAAACCCGTTTTTTAAAAAAAACCCCGAAAAACCCGCCCGTTTTACCCGCGGGACGGGTTTTTTCAAACCAAGCCCGGGTTTTGCCAACCCTGACTGCCGTCCAAATGAAATCGGATGAGAATCGCCCAGTCTTAGTTCGAAACTCGACGAGTTCGGTCATGACATTCGTTGGGTCAGTTGAAGAAGAGTTACTCCATTTTGTGATCAATTGAATTCCAGACATCCTCTTTGATGAGGGTCCAGAATATTTGCAGCATGTAGAACACCACTCTCTCCTGCAATGAACTCCTGGCGATTTTGTAGTTTTTGTTTGAACGAGTTCTCATCACAACTACTGAGGGGAGACTGACTCAAGGCTGAATTATCGATAAGTTCTGCATTTATGGCCCTCAATCCACATGGAACCAGAGAGGCACGAGGAATGTTTGATTCAAATACAGCAATCCATCGACTGATCTCTGACACAACTCTCATCGTTGATTTGACACGATCCCACAGGATATCAGAGAGAAGGTCGCGCTTGACAGGGGCCACCTGCGCTTGAACATGTGCGTCATCGTTAACACACAATCTCTGAAGAGGTGCACGATTTACGTCAAGACTTTTCAAGGATGCTTCCCATGACAACCACCTACAAAAGATTAACATGGCTACACCGAAGATCTGTTTGACTATTATTAGATTGCGAAAATCCTATTACGAAAGTTGATCAAACGAGAGTCGAAAAGTCATGGACTGGCAGAGATGGATACGAAGCAAACAAATGATAAAAAGTAGGTCTATACTTTGATTAATTTTAAAAATTAAGCAGAACTTGTTTGATAAAGCCGACTTAAAGGTAAAAATTCGCAATTAGAATATCTATTTGCAACATAGCTTTTGTAGCACTCGTTGTGCGTCGATACGGGAGGTTCATTTCAAGATAAGTTGTTTTCAATTGCATAGAGAATTACATAGTAACTGCCTTCTATTTACGACTTTTTATTCACCAAAAGTTACACAAAGTTAAAAAGTACCCGACGCGTTTCGTCCGAAGACAGTCTCAAGGGTCCCTTGAAACTGTCATCGGACGAAACGCGTCGGGTACTTTTTAACTTTGTGTAACTTTTGGTGAATAAAAAGTCGTAAATAGAAGGGAGTGACTTATCTATTTTCACTTTAATCGTTAGGCTTCCACATTTTAAGAACTTCAACTTTAGTTATATTAGCTGCTTAAACATATTCTTAAACACTTATCGAATTTAAAGCTTTAGATCAATAAATCAGCTATTCTTTGTTGATGGTCTTTATTTTTGGTCGTGCATTATTTATAGGGTGTCGTGTAGGATTATCAGAAATTAAACTGAGAACTTTTAGCACTTATTTAAGTCACACATATATAGCTATTGTAATGTAAAGTAACTCATGAAGCATACGAAATACAAAATATCAATCGATTACAAATAATTCATCTCACCGAGTGGCTACTGGCAGTTTGAGTTTCGCGTAAGTCTTCTTCGATCGCATTTCGAAGAACTCACTTGTTATTAACAGTTTGAACAATTTGTCTCACTTGCTTTAAAAACGTCCCCAATGAAGGCATATTCATAAAGTCCTCTAACAGAAGGTTGAGGCCATGAGATACACATCCAATCGCTGCCAAGTCCGGATGCTCACTCAACACGATCTTCCACGATGCTCGCATATTTGCCGCATTGTCGGTGACAAGAGCAGTGAAACACTCCGCGCCTACCGACGTCATGCGCTGCAGAATTTCTCGTGCGATGACATCTCCAGTATGCCTTTCCCTCACAAAAACAGTCGAGAAACATGGGTTCAGGATCACAAACCACGAAGTTTAATATATGCTTGCCACAAATGTTCACCCAACCATCCACTGAAAGAGTCAGTTTTTGACTGGCTTTAGACAGACGAGTTTTTATTTGCGCATCAACCTCTTCAGCCTCTTGGTCCAGGAGTGGGCCACTGATCTCGTCGCGGCTAGGAACGCGGAAAGCCGGATTCAGCTGGCGAAAAAATTCTTTCCAGTTCGGGTTCGACACCGAGCTGAATGGAGCGCCTGATGAGTATATGGCCCTGGCCAAGAGTCTTTGTAATTTCTGCTGCTCTTGATGGTCAGTTTCTCGCACCCAAGATGATAGTTTGACCTAAGGAAAGAAATGCATGATGAAAATTCATTGAAAAATCGAAAATTGAAGGGCTAAAACTGTGTTGTGCCGCCTACTATATATAGGATTAATGGATACTTTCTTATAATTGCCCATAAGTGATGTTAAAATCAGTGTTGTGATGGAAAACGCCCACCACTTGTTAACTTGTGCAACACTGACGATACTCGTGCAATCCAAAAAAAATTGTCGGAGGATGATGAGTATGAATATAAAATTCTACTGATCGAAATCGTTGGTCAAGCGCTTAAGCGAACTTTCAATGCTTTTCAGTCCTCTGTGAGTGCAACCCGTGTTTAACTTGCGATGAATCCACTGGCCCTCATCGGAAAGATATGACAAGCACTATTTTATGCACCTATCGTACCATCCTATACTGTGTTATCATCTTGCCATGTAGGCCTTGAATGAATATTGCCGGTGAGTAAAATAGAAAACAAATGAGTCCCACTATTGACCGTAATTGATTATTCTTAAATATTTAAGAAGAATCACATGACCTACATCAGAATCTATTGAATATAGTGTGTACTGTCTACATTACACTTACTAAGTCTATGTTACACTTACTTTTCTTGGGATATAATAGACCTACTAGACAAGGCAATCTTGATATCAACTCACCTGAGAGGTAGATTTTGAGGAAGTTGGCTGCTGTTCATCACTTGGTGTCAGTGCTGCGGACTTCGCTGGTGGGGGCATTTCAGTTCCTGTCGCAGATCCACCAATAGCTATCTTCACAGCTCTTGGGATGGACATGCACTTTTGGACGAGATGTTCTGTCCTTTTGGTGGCACATTGCTTTGTTTCCCAGGAACAAAATTTACATGAGTAAGTTCTTCCGTCAGATTTTATAGTGAAATACTTGTCCGCACACCCCAGCTTTTCCAACCATCGCAACAACCTTTCGGTGACACTTTCACTAATCAAGTGAATTTAGGAGTTCACGTTGAAAATTGTTCTTGATTTTGATTGGATGCTTGTAATATCCAATTGTCAATTTCGTATGAGATTGAGTCACCGTCACGTCAGCCATTCATCACGTGATGAATGCGTCATCATTGTGAGTCAAACTTAGCCGCATACGGAGAAAGACTAGAACTTGTTTTTTTACACATCCGCTGATGCTGGTGTTTATCAGCCATAGCACCGCAGTTTTATACCTTGATAGAAGAGGTTATTATTGTCTACCGTTATAGAGTAACCTCAACTCTTTCTACTTTAGGAAAGCATGTTCTTCAAAATATTGAATTACTGACATTTAATACGCAATCATACATACACAAATGGGGTTACATCGTCTCAAGAATTGTGGATTGTTTATCGAAATAACAAAAACACTGACTTTACTACAGTATTACAGCAGTAAAAACAACACCTAACAATTGTTAAAAAAACAGATTAAAAACAATGTTTTTTTAACCATATTTAAAATATCATACTTTAAATATCGCAACCCTAATACATATATATATATATTTAGACAAGTAACCTGACAATTGATAAATTTACCAAATCTCCACAGATGTAACCACCACGAGACATGTTTCGGCCTGTTGGGCCTCATCAGTCGAGGGTAGGTTTGGTAGGTGGGTAGGTTCAAACCTACCCACGACTGATGAGGCCCAACAGGCCGAAACATGTCTCGTGGTGGTTACATCTGTTGAGATTTGGTAAATACATATATATATGTATGTATGCAGAGTGTCCTAAAATTTGCGCAGTTTTTGATTTTGGTGTGAGAACAAGACTATGCGTTTAAAATTGAATTATAGACCGAAAGGCGGAAAGAATTATCATGAAGTTTTAGTATTTAGAAATTACTCAAAAAATCGTTCATCTTCAAACAGCAAGATCGCCATTTATATCAATATAACAAGTGTGAGCTTGTAATAAAAGTATCCAAAGCATATCTGATAAGTACAATGATGGGTCATGCTTGCCTCAAATAATGCGACTTCGCTCATTGTTCATCAATTGAAAAGCAAACCAGATACAATTTGACAAAAAGGTTCTGAATATTTATTACAAAGATAAAAATTAGCTGTTGTCGAAAACTTCATTGATGGTTAATTGCAAGCTATCATTTATTCAAAAATCAGGAAAAACCTATCGACTCTCTTAGAAATTGTCCAACTGTTCTATGTGAATGAAAGATGTGCCTCTCAAACTTTGTGTGCACATAAGATAAGAGCGATGCATTTTTCACTCCAATATCACACGTCTAATTTCAAAATTTGAAAGGACTTAAAATTGTCTTCTTTGATGCCCCAGAAAGAAGCAAAATTGTTTGAAGATGAAAATCATGCACTTTTTTTGAAGAGGGCAGGCTACAATTGTGATGTCGCTTAGTCTTCGAGCTCATGGAACTTCTCCAGCTACAGCACTTGCTTCTCTGACTCGAATTCCGAGATCAATGTCCATAGCATATTGAAAGACAAATTAAGACATTTTCTTTATCCCTTCTCTTTGCGTCAGGCAATCACTTAAGATGGCAAACACAATCGAATAGGATTTGATCAATGAGCAATGCAGATTTAGTAACCAACATTATCTGTGGCGATGAAGCAACATTTTCACAAGATGGCTCTATAAATAGGCATAATTGCATCACATGGCAAGTGAAAAGCCTACCATGTCTTTGACTCGTTCTCTCCATTCATTGCGTGTTGTGGTGTGGACAGCCAGTGCGATAAATTTGAATGGTTTTCTTCTCCGACGCTGTCAACGGCAATAATTGTAATGAAATGCTGAAGAATCACTTCATTTCACAAAGTCAATCGAAAGGGTGTTCTCCACAGCAATTTTCCATTAAGATGGAGCACCATCGCACATTTTTCGTCATGTTACCGCAACTTCAAAACCCCAATTTCCTTAAAGGGAATGCGGCTTTGAAACAGTTTGACCGGTCAGATCTCATAAACTTGACGCTATGAAATTATCGGCTTTGAATGGTGTTGAAGGACAGGTACATGTCATATCATAATGGAAAGCCAAATACTATTGACGAACCAAAGAGAAAATTGGTGCAAAACTTGAAATCAAAAATGAAAACATCGGAAGTGCAGTTGACGGCATCTGAGAATAGTGAATGTTTTGTTATCCAAAGATGAAGGATATTTCGACCATTTACTGTAAATACTAAAAACCTCATGTTATTTTCATGTTGCTTTTGATTAAGAAAATGATTTTCAAGTAAAAGAGATCGTTCCAGCATTGAATTCAAAAACTGCGCCAAGATTGGGACACCCTATGAACATGGTATTAATCACTTTGCAAGAAACGGATCTTCCAACAGGGTATTATCGATATGTTGATGATACTTTCATAATTGTTAAAGATTCCAATCATCTTGAAATAATAATCAACAAATTTAATCTTGAATCAGTTTTGGATTTTACTACAGAGCATGAAGAAAACTAACAAGCTGCCTTTCTTGATGTCTCAGTAAAACGTGGAGACTCATTACATTTTTCTATTCACCGCAAACTAACAAAATTTCTGTGAAGAAGAGCTATTTCCACCGCGTATTGACTATTTGTTCCGATTGGCCATCATTTCATGATGAAGTAGGGAGAATCAAAATGACACCTGCAAATAGTCGGTACTCCCATGACACTTGCCATGATTGACAAACATTTGAATTTTACTATTGACCATTTCATCAATAGAAATCAAGAGCCAAGTGAAAAGAACAAAATCATTTATTATTACAAAGAACATCAGCTTTCCTCAAATTCTGCAATTGAAGAGAAACGAATCATCAAAGTTGTGAAAGACAGTGTTCAACCGAAAAACTCCAACTCAGATATTTATGTCAGGATTTACTATGAGAATCTGGACTTATGCAATGCAATTAAAAGCAAATTGGACAAACAAATATCAACACACAACGTTGTATACCAATTCAGTTGTCAAGAGAACACTTGTAGCAATCCTCAATACATTGGATATACAACCAACCATCAACCAGTTATAAACAACATGAAAATAATGGTTCGATTAAACGACATTTCCTTGAAGCACACAATTGCAACCCGCGACATTTAATCAACAGCCCACAAATACTCTACCGTTTTCCTGACACGACTTCATTGCAAATAGCCGAAGCCATTGAGATCAAAGACAATTCTCCGTCACTTAACCAACACAACATGGGATTTACTCGTCACCTGAATATAGCATAGATCTATGTCTGATATATATTTTCTTTCAAGAATTTTATGATTCTATGCTGCAAGTCAACGTAGAACTTTTTAACTGCAGTTGTTATATTCACTCTTGACGCATTTTATAGTGCAGATATCTATGATCTTCCAATGATCTCGGTGTATGAATTTGATTTTTGTTGCCATCGGTCTGGATTCATTCATTTTGTAAGGAGCAATAATAATAATAATTCTGTATTTGTGAATACAACAAGCGGTATTACAAAGAAATATACACAGGAACAAAATCACGATATGATGGAAAATTTGACAAACGAATTGTTGTAAAGAGCCATTCTTCTGTGGAAGGGACGTAGAGCTCTTGTACGTCTTATATTGCAGTTATTCTGGCGAATTTCAAAAAACTCAGCCAAAGGATGCACATTTGCATTCGTGGCTATCTTTTGTATCAGTTTTTCACAAATCTTATTGAGTAAGTCTTTAAGGCTGGTCTTGTCAGTTACGTCGGCCCAACGTCTAGCAAGGACATGTAATCGTTCAAGCTTTCTGAATTTCCCTTTGCTGATGTCGCACATGACTGGCCAACAAAAAACCATATGACAGAAGACAAAAGCCATGTATGCCTGCCAAATAACGGGACCACGATTACCGTTCAACACTAAACGTTTTACAAACGACATAGCACGGCAGCAGCGATTATACAAGCTATCAAACTGCACACTCCAACTCAAATCACTGGAGAAAAGAACACCTAAAATTTTCAAATGCTCAACATTCTCAATAGCAATATTATCAATAAAAATGGGCAAACATGGCAGACAAGAATTCTTGCGTGACATAGTAAGACATTTCGTCTTATCAACATTTACAACAAGTTTTTTCTTTTCGACCCAATAACAAAAACTATCGACGGAGAGTTGAAAATTGTCAACAACATTCACATTATCGAGATGGAGATTAGGGTGACATCATCGGCATAGGCGATTATCTTAGTGTCATGGAGGTGCGGAAGATCATCAAGTAAAATAACGAAAAGAAGAGGCCCGAGGATGGAACCCTGAGGAACCCCACTAGTGACCACTTTCCAGGGCGTAGATACGCCATTCAAACACACACGTTGCACACGATTTTCAAGAAATCTGAAAATGAATTTAGTTACCAGCGGATTGCAACCAAAGTTCTTCATCAGTGAATTAAGAAGAACGGAATGACTCACAGAGTCGAACGCCTTTCTAAAATCAACTGCGAGGAGTTTCACGTAGTTCAGAGGGTCGGCAGAAATATGTTGCAGAGTTGCAAGGCGAATTGCTAAGTGAGCGTTCGTACAACCACCATGGAATTTCTTAGGGATAAAACCAAATTGCGAGGGATTCAAACGGTGATTGAGGGAAGGGAGAAGAAGCTTGTCTCTAAACAGTCTTTCAAGGATTTTGCTCAAGAAAGGAAGGATCGAAATGGGTCGATAGTCGAACTTGGATTTGGGAATGGGAAGAATGTTGGCCGATTTCCAAAAATTGGGGAAAGTCGAAGAAGCCAAGCAACGATTATAAATGTTCGTCAAAGGCTCAGCAAGTTCAACGGCAAACGAACGAAAGAAGAATTCTGGGATTCCATCAGGACCAATGGAGTTCGCCTTACATTGTTTAATCATGAGAGCAACCTGCAACGGATATACTAAAGAAAAGTCTGAAGAAGTCACGGACGATCCTCAGAAAACAATTGCAAATCCGGACTTGAGAATGCAGACACAAATTGATCATTGAGAGCTAGAGCAGTATTTTCAGTGATAGGTGCATTACAACTGTGATTTTTGACTTGAGAATTGATGATTCTCCAGCTTTCAGAATTGGAAGAAGTACTCAAGGAATGAAAATGCTTTTTCTTAGCTTTGTTAAGAGCTGCAATAAACTTTTCTCTGAGGCTTAAGTATCTCCCATAGTTACCTTGGTTGAGAGCCTTGTCTCGAGAATCCGACAGCGCTTTCAAAGAAGGGGTCAACCAAGGTGGATCCGACGTTCTCATGCGAACAGTTTTCTCAACAGTAAAACAAATGTAAACAAAATAAAGAAACCTTTGAAGCAGTTCAACAATCAGGTTTACATCACTCAAGTAGAGACAAAAATCAAACCAATTGATTGACGCAAGATACTGTTGACACGAAGCAAAAGCAGATGGAAAAAAGTATCGCAACTTTACTTTGACAATAGACACACTCTTCTGCTTAGTAGGTTTGATAAAAACACCTTTGTGGTCAGAACGACCAATAGGAGAAATACATTTAGGAAAATCAAACGTATGAGGTTGGTTAGTAGCTACTATGTCGAGTATGTTATTGCCTCTGGTACTCGTATTAACAAGCTGTTGAAAAGTATTCACTACCAGAAAATCTGCTAGTTCATGTCTTAGATCGTTAACGTCACCAGTTATGATAAAATGCGAGGTTTGAGAATCATCAATTAAGGACTGGACACATTCGAGAATTACAGAGTGAGCAGGGACTTTGCCCCAATACGGATGATAAATGAGACAAAAAGTGGCATCAAGACTCAATTTTGCAGCACAACAGACTGATTTCACTTAACGCCAGGTAAAATATTGTTAAAAACAATCGAAACAGTAAGACTCGAGCGGCAATAAAAAGCCACGCCACCGCCATTGCAATTCCGGTCTTGTCTCGTTAGGCTGTAACCTGAGATAGAAATAGCATGATCGTCAACGGTAGAATCGAGCCAAGTTTCGGTGATTACGATGATATCAGGATCAAAGTCAGCTACTCTAGACCTCAGATCATCTAGCTTGTTAAACAAAGACCTTGCATTAAAAAGGAGAATTGATGGAGCAAGGAATTGAAGACGTTTAGTCTTACGTAATTTGTTGTTCAGCTATTTCGGTGGAGAGTTGTTCTTCACTTGCTGATGGGAGGAACACAGGGGCACAGGGTGGAATACTTGAGTGGGAAAAATCAGGTAACACATCGCACTTGGGCCGCAGGAGGTTGTGATACCAGAGTGCGCGCTTTGGGGAACGAGGAAGTCTGTAGTCACCGCGAAGCCGCGAAGGGAAAGGAGATCGGAGCGAGAGTATATGCGCCGTGATGACGTCATGTACACATGATGCAGATGGAAAGCGTGGAAGGCAGATTTACGTCGAACAAGCAATGATTAGACAGATAACTAAAAAATTCGAATTTCTCGGTACCGACTTCAGCAACGACGTCGAAAAAGATATCCCGGAATTGCGCAGAGAATGGCGAAGCGAATGATGTTAAGTTGAGTTTGATAACCACAGGAAAACCAAAATAATCGTGAAATTGCTCCAATGCACGGATTACCTACACGAACGACGCATGAGATACGACCGTTCACAATGGCGTCAGATGATGTTATGAAAAAAATAATCGCAATAAAAGCAATTTTCTGCGACCGTGTAGTAATTTTATTCCCATGGAATTAAAAAAATTACGTAATTTAGTGGGAATGAAATTACTACATGGTCGCACAAAATTGCTTTTATTGCTCCTTACAAAATCTCGGTGTATTATATGAAAAGATGTCACACAGAAGCTTTCATGAATATTTAGATGACCAAATATCACGCATAGGCTACATAATTTGTGAAGTTGGTGTTCAACGGAAAAGGTATGTTAGTGTGCCGTTAAGCATATAAAAGAGATGTTTCAAAATTTTGCGATATGGAAGCTTGGATTGGAGGCTTGTTGTTTCTTATTAAAGGGACTATCGACGAATTCCATCTTAATTGAACGCGTACTGTAATCTGCCACTGTCAATATCGGTGTTGTTACCCTGCACGGAATTTGCTTGGTTGTACGTTTTGCTCCATGACTTGCAAAAGCAATATTTCACTACCTTTGTCCTGTGTGTTGATCAAATTGCTCAGAATTTTCTTCATTCATTTAGCAACAACGAAAGCCATATGTTTCATTCGTGATGCTGCTATAATAGGTTTACTCATTCTTCTTCAGAGAGGAAGTCGCAAATATAGACACAATTTTTAGTTGACAAACTTTTAATGCCATCAGAATTAGACGAACCATTGAACCATTTATGTTTTTTATCAAGCCTAATTCATGATATCTTGAATATGATGACATATATCATGCTACATGTCAGGAATGTCGAGATTCAAAATTTTCTTGCTATCCATGCCTGTCATTAGGATCTGAGTATTAAGTCAGAAAACAACAATTTGACAACATTGATGTAGGGGTACAAACACAATTAATGGAAATCATTCGCATCATCTTCATGCGCTAAATGACACGAATGGAGATGAATGGATTTGGATATTTCCATGAACCTCTGCATAGATTTCTAATTTAGAAATCCATGGTTATTGCTTAATATATTCCGTGTATTATGTACATAACAAGCGGAAACCATCAGATATCACACTCCAAATTACAGGTAAAACTATGCGTTATAATAGATATCATACGATATTTTCAAGCATTATCCTATGGCAAGCTCCGGCCTGCGGCCGTCTCTTATGTTGATAGTGCTTTCAAATATCGTTTGATGTCCTACACATATCTATCATTGTTACTACTGAGTAAGTAGGGTTGTCCGCCGATATTTTGGATATTGTCATTTTTCCATGAAAGTCGTTCATATCTCCAAATCCAAA
This sequence comes from Prostheceraeus crozeri, assembly GCA_907163375.1. Classification (NCBI taxonomy): domain Eukaryota; kingdom Metazoa; phylum Platyhelminthes; order Polycladida; family Euryleptidae; genus Prostheceraeus; species Prostheceraeus crozeri. The sequence goes on along the minus strand of CAJQUW010013814.1, from coordinate 45,639 downwards.
TTAGACGGCCCTAATTGCATGATTAAGGCCGTCTAATTTTGCTATGTAGTACCATTGAGGTAGGAGCATTTCACCGTCCATCTTCGCATTCCCAGTGAAAATGACAATGAAGTGATTCCTATGGTTCACAATTTGGACTCGCAGATATCTCAAGCTTTATATACTTCAATGTTCTGAGCTGCATGGGCTATGTAGAAAATTATCATAGATTTAAGTCTTTTGCAGATAAAATCTTGGATTTTTGATGTCATAGATTTTAGGTTCAGTAACAATGCATATATTACCTTTCAAATGATCAGCCTAAATCATCTGGCGCTACGCGCCGACGATTTAGGCTGATCATTTGAAAGGTAATATATCTTCATTGATGCCTTTTTTTCAACAATTTTTTGTGCAGTGCATTTTGTAGGAGTATTTTTATTTTGGATATAATTCAAATTTTATATCCTTTAGCATGCACTTCACCTATTGTTAGCTTGATGATGAACACAATTGAGTCCGAAACGTCGCGAAAAGGAAAAGTATTTCACAATCAAATGGTATTCATTTATAATTTTGAAATTATTATCTCAGAACGAAAAACAATAGTATGGAAAACAAAGAATATTTCATAGATGCATTAGACTGAACAATGACATGATGTTCAATCAAACGTGTAAAGAAAATGAACTAAAACTAAAATTTACAAATATTATATTAACAAAAAAATCAAAGAACAACCATAAAATATCTGATCAGTTACAATCAGGTTTTTTAGATTTAGAAATCAAGCAAAACAAGCAAAAAAACATATATTATATATGCATAATTTATGTGGCACGCGCGTATTCAAATAACCAACTGTATGAAATTCACTTTTTTGTGCACCTGAGGGACGTAACTCACACTTGTGTTCAATATATATTGCATATAATAACATGAGTAATATAAGTGACGATATGTACAATAAAAATAATATGTTCAATATGTATCAATAATGTGTAATATTATGTTCAATATAAATATTTCGATAAACTTCACAAGAGAAGGCGAAAAAGTAACGATAAAGAAAAATGACATATTCATGCACAGTTTATGGTTCACAGTTCATAGATCTTCATGATTGTGCGTTCACTCTTCATAGTGTTCGATTGTCGTCCCGGGATCGGAAATCTTGAGTTCATTGAGTATTCTTTACTTCCGAGCAGGAATTAATTAGGCATGTTGGGTTTTATGTTAAATATAACACCGGTTATGACTTAAGGAGGAATGTTTTCTGTTTTTGACAGTGCATGCTGATTGTTTTCTGTATTGTGTGTGACTGGGTCAACGAAGGATTAAGTGGGATATGTTTTCATGTTCTGAGCATGTGTGATTTTGGCAGAAAGGAGGGATATTGGGATCTAATTTGTGTAGGAAGTTGTTGTGACGTCCGTGTCCTGTCAAGATCTGTGAGAGAACATGTGGGATGTTGGGAGGAAAGTGCGTATATGCGTTGTGAGCAAAATAAAATTTTGTCTTGTTGAAGAGATTTGGTCTTTGTTGTCTTGCTTACGTCTGTTATTGCATGTTATCTTTAAGTGGTCTACAATTGGGGTTAGTCGGGCGAGGCGTACGATTTCAATTGTACCGCTAGATTTAAACGCTCTGGAGATGCGTAAGGCAAATATCCACTGTACTTAAGTAAGTGCTTTGCATATTGCCTTTTTTCGTAGAGCTGTGGTCTCCGTGGTACAGTGGTTGAATGCTTGGCGTAGCGCCAGAGGTCGAGCCCCGAAGATGTCATTGGAAGTCGGCAGGAAAGGCATCCGGACTAAAAGTACTACAACGCTCCATAAGTCTGACTATGACAGCACCGTCCAAGCCCCAAGTATGGGGAGTAGTGACGTAAAAGCTTCATTTTCATTTGTCCCCCCGATTTCAGCAGCATAAGCGGTTTGTGGGACGTAGACTCCGTTATGCAGATGGCGTATGTTTGTAGATGAAGCACCGTAGGAGACTGAGGCTATATTAGAGAGACGTTGGGCGTATCTCATAGTGCGTTTACAGATTTCATGAACATGACTATTGAATTTAAGCTTCCGGTCAAATATGACTCTCAAAATACGACTGTCCTTTAGTGTGATGTTTTCATTATTGGCTTGGGTAGTGTGTGTGAAAGGCGAAACTCTCTTATTGGGGAATAGGGTAGCTTAGGTTTTGTGAATGCTTAGGGACAGACCTTTTGAATTGGACCATTGTAAGAGCGTTTCACTAACTTTTCTCGCTGTTTGTTGTAAGTCTAAAAAAATTACGACCGTACAATCATCCGCATATGCCACAACTTTGCCAAGTTGAGCAAGTTTAACCAGAGCTTCATTGATGCATCAGACCACCCAGACATTCGCTTTTTCGAAAATATGCCCGAATTTTCGCTTTTATCGAGTGGCATTCGTTTTTTTTCGCTTTTTTGGTAGAGCAGGAAAAGAGTGTTTCGTAGTACAGGCCTTTTTTACATGTTGACAACGCAACGTGACTTTTTGTCATGTTACCCTTTACTTCAGTCATGCCATCATTCATGTGTTAACAATTGAATGCATATCTTGACAATAGCATAATCTTATGTAATAACTATTATACAGGAATTGGAAAATGTGCCCTTATTAGCAAAAAAGTCATGTTGTAGCAATTCTTGAAGGCAAAGCCTTGTCGTAGTGCGTTTCGGTATATGCACCATTTTTTGCAGTAACTTATAAGGCCATGGTGCTATAGCTTTCACACGAGTTTGAATTGATGCATGTTATAAGTACGAGCGGGTAACATGCTACAAATGAATGTCATCGTATCTATCAGTCAAGGAATTCGAGACATCAATCCATGCTGGCTTGCCTGAAACTCACAGGAGTCCTACTACCGAGTTGTCTTAGAAGATTGATGTTGGATTAGTGAAACAAGCGGATCAGTTTATGCGAATGAGTGAGGTGTATTGCATAATGTTTTATACATAGGCCTAAGAAATTGAGATGATAATACACACAATGGAATGAATATTTTCTGTTGAATTTTTTATTGCACTGTCACTTTCACTGTGATTTTCGTGAAGAACGTGTAACTGGGCAAAAAGTTGATGTGTATAATAACCATTTTGCATCTACTGATGCATGCACTTTTAGTAGAAGTGCATGGAGCATGATCTTGATAATTGCCCTTTGAAGTAGGCTGCATAGTGAGTTTTTTAAGGAATATTTTCAAAGATTTAGCCAATATTATCATTTATCGTCGGTTTTCATCAAGTTAGATTTATAGTATTGATGTATATTTACACAGCAAACTTTTGATTGAAAAAGTACCTAATACATGTCTCAAAACAGGTAGTTTTGATCTCTGGAATAGGCCCACTTACAGTCAAACGCTTGACGGAAAGGGTCGAATGTACCCACTCTAATGTAAATCACTCACTACATAATTTTCTCTCTTTGGTAGCCGTCTATCATCGGAAAAATTCCATTTTTGGAATATATATCGTCTAATCTTTACAGGGCTGCATAATTGAGCAATATCAATTTCATTGATTTCATTGGTACAAGTTGACACTTTTACATAAAAATTAACGTTTGCAACAATGCCCATCTAATAAAATATCAATTTTGCTTCAATAATGTAGCTTTATTATGAGCATTACCTTCCTTTACAAAAATGCATCCTACTCATGAATATTATTAGCATAATACTAGGCTTAAGAGCTCTGAGGAAAACTACAATGATTATCAGATGAAACCTTTTGTGTACATTCTTATCACTATAAAATAATTGCCATATTGATGTAAAATCTTAATAAGGATCCCTTATTCGTCATGTGATCCATTTCGCATGACTTTAGGTGACAGACCCCTGTCTGATAAATATACTTGAAAATATCTATTCTTTGGAATAGTCAGATGAAAGAGATGTTCAAAGTTTTAGGCTAATTTAGCAGTTGGAAGCATGGCAGTTAGAGAAATTTCCTTAACCATATTAGAAATTATAAAATCATCTTCATTCTGCTGAATTTTCTAGCCGTATTTTTTTCGATTTTTTCAACACTATGTTTCAACAATTCTATGAAACCATCTTGAAATCTACATTATTCGTCTAAAATTGATTGCTGGTTATATGTCTGATCATTAATAGAACAGAAACGTTATTTTTATGTATAAATATGGTCTGATGCATGCGCGAATCGTTTAACAAGATGTAAGAAAAATACCTCCTAAGAGGTACTCCGACAAGTTATCATTTTTGTACCAGATAGTAATATTCGCAATCTACACATGTTCGTAGTATTCGTGGTAGTGTATGGCTTGATGGCATATTATGTCGTTATAACGCTATTCTACATTGCTTGATGTAAAAATTATCGGTTCGCTTTTTTTCGCTTTTATAAGTTAGGGATTCGTTTTTTCGCTTTTTTTAAATTCGAATCGGCTGGGTGGTTAGATGCATATGTTCTATAACAAGGGACTCAAGCAACCTCCCTGAGGAGTGCCACAGTTTAGAGACATGGATATATGGGGGAAAATTTACTTAGGGTATTTTAAGGTTTCAATAGGCTGCGAATCAGACGAATGGCATGAAAATCGGTGTTACTATTCAACTGTAATTCATGCATGATGTGTTTTGGAGGAGCTTGATCAAATGCAGCAGAGTTATCATCTTAACAAAGACGTCTTCACGAATAGAATTACATGACATTACATGTATATGTGTCACACAGTGTAGTTTCATTGCTTCGGCCTTGGATGGACCAAACTATTGTCAAGGCAGTTTAGAAGAATCTTCTCAAACACTTCGCATAGAATAGAGTTAATTGAAGAATTTTGCTGTTAAATGTTCCCCACTTTTCAATATTTTAGGTTTGCTAGAAAATGATACAAGGGAGATCTTAAGAGCTTTTGGAAAATAACCAGTTTAGTAGCAGGTATTAAAAAGATTCGTGAGGTACTCATACACTGGTTTTGCACAGGGTTTTAAATGTTCGGCTCTAATGTGGTCGTTACATGAGACTTTTGTAGACTCTTCAGGCTATTTATGATATATATATGATTTCTTGTAATGCAGCGGAAATAAAGGAATCTGGAGGGAGAATGGGAGTTATATTTATGGATTCTTCGTCAGAGATACTACGCATGTCTGAAGAAGTAATGCATGAGATCCTTATGCATATCTTCATTTCTGATAGCGGAAGTGCCATCCATTTTCTTATAGCTAGAGAACAGAACCTCAAATTTCTAGAAGTTGCTGGTGCAGACCTTATGGAGCATTTTCCATGGCTCAGTTTGTTCAGCACATGTTTTCCTCCAATAGGTGTTCTTAGCCTGTCTGATAGCTCTTTGACAAGTGCGCTTTGAGTAGCTCAGGTAGACGTGGTGCTTTGTATGATGTTGGTGAGTTGGGAAATTAAACTGCGGCAATTATTTTCAATATCTTTAATCGAATATTCTGTAATTAGAGGAACTAAGATCTTGCTTGTTTGTTCTGTGAAAGAGGTCCAATTACGGCTTTTCCATTTCAGTTTAAGAATATCGGTGTTGTTGAAGTCACTAGGTCTACTCACCATGAAAAGCGAATCTAATCCTATTCTAATGGGGTAGTGCCAACTAGTTGGAAAGTCATTGCGTAATAAAGGTATCCAAGCTATCTTGTTCAAACCTTTAATGATGATTATGTCAATGAAACTGTTTCCCATTGGGCTGAGGAAAGTTGGAACGAGATCAGGATCATTAATGAGTTTGAGGTCGTTTTGGAAGATTAAGTCATTCAGTTCACAGCCTTTATTATTTGTCTTGTCGCCACCAAAAGATGTATGATGGGCATTGAAATCATCACCGATTGGACAAATACGTGTAGGTTGCACATCTTGTTAGAATGTCTGTGGTCGACTGGATAGAAAATGTATTAGGAGCGATGTACACCGATGAAAGGAACATTTTTTATTTGAGATTGGGACAGAAATGATAACTAAATCATTACTAGCGTAATGTGATGAGATATCATTCTTGAATTTGGATGGAATCACGATGGTTGAGCGAGGGCTTAGGCTACAGATTGCAACAGGCTCATTAGGGAGAGCACAATTATTAGTTGTGGTTCTTGTGTGAGATATATGCAGTCTTTAGGAGATTTGTCAATCACTTCGTAGATAAGTTGATAAGATTTATCTGCGTTAAATTGTATAATGCTTCTAATCATGATTAAATGTTTTTACTGCAATATGTGAGTAACATCGGTTTCTGTAGAGCAACAACTGTCAACGTATAGTCTCCCTGAAAGTCAGTTTCTGATATGTTTCTGTTAAACCGTTCACTAAAAATTGGACAAATCCCATCCGATCCTGTGTGGGATCCTGCCTGGTGATGGTGCTTCTTAGACGAATCACAGCAGGAGCATTTGCATGGCTTTTGACAATGCTGGCCACTATTGATTTCATGTTGCTGGCCGCATTTTATGCAAGTCTTGTTCTGGTCGATCTTTTTGCATTTATGTCTAAGTTTCCATAACCTAAACAGTGGGAACAATGAGGTCTTATGTCAGCGATCCTGATTTCAAGATCTCAGATGAACTTCATACCTCTTTCAGCTAATCGTTCGAAACAGTTGGCTGAGACACGAATCGAAACTCTACGGTGCAACTTGCCGTTGTCAGGCCTAAAGTGAAATGGCTTAACCATAAGTTCACAATCTAGGAAAGTTTCATAATTGGTGCTGTTATGTGCCTAATAATTGTGCTACGATGCTGTTATCAATCTTTTCGTTGGTAAACGTATTTGGAACTGTGACAGTTACAACTGGTTACCTGTTTTTCATTTATCTGTTTTCAACCTGTAAAGAAGATGATTCTTTTTCTATTGTTATTTTTTTGCCATTGTCTGTTATTATCAATGTCTGTTTCACACCATTTTTGACATTTCTTGCCCTGAATTTAGCAGGCATCCTTTCGTATAGAGTCTGGTAGCTTGTCCTTCAAAGAGTAAAGACATTCCCTACGAACGAATTTAGCGCTGACAGATTTTGGAAATTGAGGGCTAGCGAAGTAACATGTAGGGTGGGAGTTGGATTAGTTTTAGTTCTTATGAGTTCCTGTTTCAGTTCTGTAATCTCGCGGAGTATCTATTGATTTACTTTCATAACTGAGTTATCACATCTTTCACAGATCTTTTATCACATCTTTTATAGATTTTTTACACATCTTTTACCTGGGCTTTCGATTTTTTCTAGTAACTTGAACTCTGTCTCTGAGATGTCACTGCAGGATACGCGATACCAAGATTCACCAATAGCCGACTCATGATGAATTGACTCAGAGCCGTGAGGGCAGACTAGTTGCTGGTCTTTTGTTTGCTTTCCAGATGCTTTCCTTTCAATCCTACACTGTAAACTGTAAACCGTAAATATCCGTTAAAATTAACAGCTAAAACGGTTTTTCATACTGTAAATATCCGTAAAAACAGACAGACTGTTGTTAAGTCATCACTTATCACGTTGTGACGTCATCATTTTAACAGATATTCACGGATATTTTCTGTGAAGTTAAACGGTTATTTCAGGTGTAGTGTCCATGATTAAAATGCAGGCACGCAGAACACTAACGGTTGTTGTTAACGCGACCGCATGTAAAGATTGTATGTGACCGTGCGTTAATTGATGTGTTTCTAACAGACTTGAATCTTCAAAATTAGACTGTTGGTAAAGAAAGCAAAATACCGAATGGTACCGAATGGCAAAAAACTGATATAGCAAGAGTTGACAAAACAACACTATATAAGTCGATTAAACTGATATACGTGCGTAGCAAGAATATTGACAAGGCAACACCATGCAAATCGATTTCAGTAGAATCAGACTATTCAGAGCTTAGAAACGCGAGAAACCTCGCTAATTAAGGTTAAGTGATGTGGACAGAAGACCTACAGCAATTATGCATGAAGAATCAACCTCATGAATGAAAACCGTTCCGATAGTAAAAATTTGAAAATTTTAGGTTGCGACAACTGTCACCAGGGTTGCCAACTCGGTCACTATTTAGTGACCGGTCACTAAAGGTCACTGTTTGGTCACTATTTTTTCCCAAGTCACTAAAAAAATAGTGACCCCCTTATTTCAAAACTAAAAAGAATTGAACAATAAAAAATCACTAATTTAAGTATGAATATATACACATAAAGTATCTATACATTAAGCTCAGCTCTGTATGCGCTCGTATACAGTAAAAATATGCAGCGGCAGTGATCTGAAAAGTATTGTCAGTCAACCACTCTTGCTGATTCATCTCGACCAATTTGTCATTCACCATAAACCTCTTTATGGTGAACACAGGCCAATGGTTTGGGTGTACATGCAACTTTGGAACTCATTTTGGGTTTCCTGTCAAAGTTGCGATTTCGGATGGGAAATTCCATCTCTTTGCAACCGAACGATTACTATGACGAATTGTTTGATTGAAACGATGAACCGATCAGTGTAGAATCGAAAAACGATTCGCTTTTCTTCTCTGAAACGCATCGCCATGTCGAAGCCAAATTGCTTGAATCCGATGATCAAGATTTGAAGAAAGTCCAAGATCTGTGGGACTCGTACAACGAGGTGTTTTTACCTTCGGTGTTTGAAACGGTTCAAAACTTTTCTTCAATCTGATCTTACATTTTCTACGCGAAGCTGAAGAATATCACAAACACTGACAAGAAAAAATTTGCTGAGCTCTCCAAAGCATTCCATGTTCCAGCTTTGGCTGTCATCGATGAACTCTGCGACATGCAGTCCAAACATCCAGATGATACTTTGTTAACTGTTGTCGATGACTCAAACTCATTTCCAAAGCTGATGATCTTAGTTGAATCGTTTCTGCTGGTCGTTACTCACAACATGGAAGTCGAACGTGGCTTTTCTGTGATGAAATCCGCTGAATGTTTGAATCAAAGTAGAATGCGATCCTTGCCTTATGATTCTGTTCGTTTCGTGAGGGACCGCTTCGACCACTCCAATTTTGAATGCTTTGTTCTGTCCGACCGTTTGTTGGAACAGATACAAAAGGCTGGAACACAGTACAAGAACGAATCCAAACAATTGGCTTTGTGCAGAATTGAACATGCTTCTCAAACGCGCTCCCTTCAGGAATCTGTTAGCGTCTTCAAAAGACACACACCAAATGAACTGAAAAGAAACATTCAAGCGGTGGACAAAGAGTTGAATGAGACGAGACAGCGAGTGGAACATTTGGAAGAAAAGAAACGTCGCCTGCATTTGGAGCAACCAAGTGTGTCTACCCGTTACAACAGATTTCTGAAACTATAATCGATTCAGTGTTCTCGAATTGACTAAAAAACCCTTTTTTGGTCTTCTCTTGCCGATGTGACCAGTCAATGTTTTTAAGTAGCTTTGAAGCAAATTTTTGAGTAAAGTAAATTGCGCTTATTGTAATTGTAAAAATTGTGTGTATCGTTTAAATTGTAAAAATAAAAATTTCACATTTGGAAGTGTAATTAAATTATGTTGACGATCTGTGAAATGTGACTATGTCTTTCGTCGTATCTTTGGTTCTTGTCTGGTTTTGAAATTATTTCGGTAGTACTCTTGGAATTATATTTACTTCTTCTGCTGATTGTTTTCATTATATTGTGATTTTACACAATACAAACTTACACCATACAAATATCCCGAAGAATCCCTGATAAGTATAAGAAAATACAGAGAGAAGTCAGTAATCAGTATATATCCGCAATTTTGATTTATCATTTATGTACATGTACATAATGTTCAAGAATCTTTTATACATGTATACTCGTACATTGTAAACAACAAACTTCATAGAAATTACTTAGCATTTTGATAATGTATCCGAAATAAGATAAATTTTTTATTTGAATCAACTTATAGTAAATTCGTTATGCACGTATACACTGCATTTTGTGATAATATGACATGGAAATAAACAAAAAACGACTTATAGATCAAATATTGATCAACTTGCGTAAAACAGATTAAAATCATTTTTTTCATATTCTACATAAACCACGAAGTATGGTCACTATTTTTGTCGATGTGAGTTGGCAACCCTGACTGTCACTACTAAAATGTTTCACGTCCGTCAAATGTCTGCCTAAGACTGATGTTGCACCCTATTCTTTCCCCTTTCAGTGAACTCTCTGCCTTGATATGAAACTGGATAGTTGTCCTGAGACAGAACCCAGATATTCATCACTTAAAAAAAGACTCGCTTTGTACACCTAGGCCAAATGCCCATAACACAAGTTCCATGGATGATGATTTTTAGCCCTCTCTAAAGCCATGTTTTTACTCTCTGATCAAGCAATAGTCACGTGTTTGCCTCGCAATTGTTTGATGGAATTTGAATGTATAACGACTATTCGCATGGCTCTGTTTGATGAATAAAGTATTAAATATTGTCGAGCTCGACTGGATTAATACGAGTTATGGAGATAAAGTTGTTGATACCCAAGTTGCTATATTAAGATTGCAAAAGTTAAGAAAAATTTCGCTATTATTGTAGTTTATTCACGTTGAAAAGGATTTTTCAAAATTGCATGCATTGCGTTTCCTAGAGAGTTGCGCAATCCAAAATGTCTTCTACCTTTTTATTTGTTTTGATCAAATTTTCGTAGGAATGATAGTAAATTTGTAATTAATTGATTGCTAAATTTATTCACTTGGTCAGCCCCATGCGAGATGCTTTGTTTAAGGAATACAGGCCTCACCGTCTTTTTACTACTATTCCTATTTTATAAACACATCTCCTTTTTTTCGGTTAAGATCTCCTTGTTTAAGCATTCAGCCAATGTCTCAGAGCAATAAGAAGCAGAGATCCCCACTTCTCCACTATCTGCAACGCTTCGCACTTCTCCTTTTTCGCAATTGACCGCTGTATTGCTGACCAGAATCGAAAGGAAGCAATTGGATAAAAAAGCTCAATACCCTTCGTCCTAATGATCTCAATCGAATCTTCCCTTTCCAAAGCCCCGAATGTAGTCCTGCGCCTGCAGACTTAACTGCATGTGAAATTCGTGTTTTTGTTTTATACCACTAACGAATCCCTTAAAGTGTGCGAATATATTGGTGCCTTTAAATATTGACATAGGTTTTGATAAAATTCTATATTGGGACTTAATTGTACATGCGTCGATCATCTAATGGTTCATACATCAAGAGAAATCAAAAAACTTCAAGAAAATAGTCATTGTGTCGTCATCGTTTCCTGTTGTCAATCCATTTATCGGACGCAGTGCCATCAACTGACGAGCTGACTACAGTGTGAAGAAAATGCTATTTTTACTGTTTGTCACCAGGTGCAAACAATCCCCGTCAGCAAATCTGAGATTCGAAATCTTCCTGCCCATTCGAAGACTCAAGGAAATCGAAACAGTGCAGGATTCTCGTCATAAAAAGTTCGTCAACATTCTGAATATTTTTTCGCCAATTGACTTTAATATCCGATTTTTGATTATGCAGGACTACTGTATTTGCAGAATTTAAAAAAAAAACAAGCTCATTTATTCTGAATTTCACGGTGCGTTGAGAGTCACCGATATGCGTCGCGTAGATCTGATGACATATTTCACCATCAATTTGATAAATCACATTTTTCACATGGCGCATGTTTGATTTTTCACTTCTTGAGAGCAAAACTTTCTTTTCTCAAAAATGTTTTTTCTGCATTTACGGTTAACTTTCGGTGGATGAAAAATCCTCTTAATGGGGGTCCACCATGGAACCATGGAATGATCCTGTCGGAGAGTCCGAGTTTCTTGAAAAAAGTTGTGTAGTGTCGCTTCAAATTTTCATTTTATTTTAGCTATCATGTTTTATTCAGTGCATTAATGTTGCGCTGCACCTAAGTGGTTCACAGTGTAGAGAAGGAATGCTAGAAAACAACACAAAGTGAAGGTCACGGGAAGATATCTGACAAAAGGAAAGTTTTCAATAGGCGATTGAAAATAATTGAGTGACTGAGCACCACGAATTGTCTGATGAAGACCATTCCACTCCATTGAATCAACGTGGCTGAATGAACATCCACCGGATAATTTCATGTTAATTTTAAGCACTTTTAAAATTATGGAGTCACTTGATGAACGAAGAGAGCGACAGGTATCATATAAGCGACACATATTAGAAATGGAATGAATTGAAATGAAAGCCTAACTTGCTTCTTAAGTGGTGAGAGATTGGCAGCCACTTATATGCCTTCAAAGCAGGAGTTATATGATCACATCGACGAGTCCGTAAAAGTAGGCGCTCACAAGAGTTTTGAACCTTCTCTGGTTTGAGTAAAAATCTGATTGGGAGGACCACAGGGAAGACTATTTCCATAGTAGTTGGGGGGGGGGATTTAAAAAAATTGTGCACATTGTGACAACTTTTTTCAACTGGGTGTTGGATATGGATACAACGTTTTCAAAAACCATCGCACACAACTTGGGGAGGCCCGTGGGGGCCCGTGCACGAAAATCCAAGATGGCCACCACTTGAAACTTAAAATGCAACAGTTGCACAATTGACTGCATTGAAGTCCAGCTCGATGACACTTGCACTTACCCTTGCAGTCAACCACACACCTGCATTGAAGAAGCAGCGAGCAGACATTGCTGACGTCTGGCAAATCAGTCCAATATGGCACCCACCGGTTGGTCCTAGCATTCCATTCTCAACCCCAGTCACTCAGATTTAGAATTTCAGGGATTCTTCCAGAGGGACTGCTTCCAGACGAATGCTGCTGTTGCTGTTGTTGGCTGAGGCTAGGCTCACCCGCCTCCACTACTGCCAGTACTGCAGAGCCTCCTGCGGTCTACAACATAAAACAGACAAACTATTAGTTGAAATCTCCAACTCATCACGCTTCCTTTCAGCAGCAACACACTCCATGACATGCTCAACAGACTCCAACACCTCACTACATCGACGACAAAAGCCGGACCAATCCCAATTCTCTTTCTGTATGTCCCCCAACTCAAGAGAGTGTCCAGATCTTAAACGGGCCATAGTCACTCTCTCTTCCGCTGGTGATAGTCACTGCTGATCCATCTCTTCTGCACCCATCAACCACGACCCGTCCGTACACAGCGTCACATCCACTTCACCCAAATTCATCATTTTCTCAGTCGACACGCTTCTACTGCTCTCCTCATCTTCACACTTCCCACCTTCCACCAACCATTCCACACCTTTCACACCTTCCAAGGTCTCTCACCTTGCACTACCTTCATCCTTCTGATCCCCTCAGGAATCGTATTACCCAACAACCTTCTCGCGCAAGATCGCAAATCATCCCTCCTCACCAAACGCCTCGGAACCACCTTGAATCCCCAGCTCTTCCTAGGATTCTCATCTGCCACTCTCAAACACTTCTCGAACTCACTCATCCATAGACCTTCCGCCACTTTCTTTACCTCACAAAGACTTGCTTCCATCAACACCGCCTCCCTCGGTGCGCTTTTCACCGTACCTCCAATCACTCTCGCTGCCTCCAACTGCACTCTCTCAATCATACACAACAATGTCTTGGACACCCACGGTGCCCACGCCGACGCACCATACAACAGAATGCTCCTCACCAACGCAACATACGTCACCCTCAACAACTCGAATGAAATGGATTGTAACGAAGTTTTGATCTCTGACATCAGGAGACTTGGAAAGCCTTCTCAAGGTAGAACAAATCATAGACTTCTCCGTCTCAAATGCAAGGGAGAAGAAAATCATCAGAAGGTCTTGTGCAATGCCAAAAAACTTCGAACATCAATTTCGAATCATTTAACAAAGATCGATATCAACAAAGATTTTACTATGAAAGAAAGGGAAAGAAGAAGAGAAGTGCGTGAGGAATTTAAAGAGAGGAAAGAAGAAGGAGAAAATGTCGTCATTCGCCATAATAGAGTCACAAATGTCGATATTCGTGAGCAGAATCAGCATTTTCGGCCTGCGTTTTAGACCCTAGTCAGAAATTTCCTTCCGTCACACTCTCAAATGCCCGATCCCTTCTCCACAAAATCGATTACTTGAAGTTATTCGTTGAAGTAAAGAAACCAACAATTGTCTGTCTGACAGAAACGTGGTTGGATTCATCAATTGATTCATCGCTTATTTCTTTGAATGACTACTCCTATATTCGTTCCGATCGTCTTGCTAGAAGGGGTGGCGGTACTGCCATCTATTTATATTCCAGTTTTTCATATGACGTCATATGTTTGATGCAGAATGACACTTTCGAATGCACCGCTATCGAAATCGGTATATTTAGACTACTCGTAATATGTGTTATACGTTCCTCCTAATGTTGTCAGTAGTTTGTTAAAAGAAATTGTCGACAAACTATCTAATATCGTGGAAGCAATTTTATCGCGAAAGCCAGACTATAATGTGATACTAGCGGGTGACCTGAATTGATTGGATGTGAAGCTCCTGTGTTATGAACTAAACTTGCTGGACTTAGTAAAAAGCCCTACACGTAATTGCAAATATACTTGACCACATTCTCATTTCATACGAACTCTCCGATGTATACCTCATCGACCATGTAGCATACGATGCCCCTCTCGGAAACTCGGACCATCTTATTGTAAATAAACCTTTAGTTGTTGCGATTTCTTAAATAAACAACATTGAGTAGTAAGAACTGCGACTTTTTCCATGGCCACGCTTGCTCTCTATTGTGGTACACATCAAGAATGACAGACAGAACATGCGGGAGACGCAAATGTACTGGTAATTACAGTTCAAAATCACATGCATCAGAAATTATAGAAGACACGTTATATCGGGTCTGTTTACGAATAAAGTTATCATAAATTGTTACTGAATAAAATACGAAAGTAGAATGTCAAATACTGTAAAATAGTGCGAAGGTATGAAGTAAAAGGGGAGAAAGAATGCATGTAAAAAGAGGTTAGCACAACCGGAGAAGAAACAGGCGTTCCTTCTGGGCACATAAATCCGGCTTGAGCTGTCGAATAGTCACACTCTCCATAATTAACAAGTGAAGGCGGTCTCTAGCTTGCTTGTGGACACGGAATCCCATATCTTCCTTGAGCAGAAGATTCGCTTTCTGATCGCACGTCATGAGGTGGCGGGATACTGCTGACTGAGGCGGGTTCTTGTATTGGAAGTAGTCAACCAAACGGGTATGTGTTCTCTCTTCCGCACTCTGAGGCACCGTTCACTCTTGCCAGCGTACCTTGCTCCGCAAGGACAAGTGAATAAGTAAGTTACCAGGGGCTTCTGGTTGAATGGAACGATGTCCTTGATTATATTCGGTGTGAGCGTTCGAGTTCTATAGACGGGGATGACACGTAATTGATAGAAACTATCTTCAATGATACGGCTGATCTTCCCTGCTATAGATTCGCTTTCAGGTCCATAGTATTGAATTTCGAAATAGATGGGCTTCTTCTGGACCGCAGGGACCTTCTCAGGAAGTGGCTGGGAGTGTTTCTTCAGAAACCAGTCTGGAAACCCGTTGTTCTCCAAAGTGCGCTGTAGGAAGAGGAGCTCTTGCGCAAGATGGCAGGGGGAGCAAAGTTGTCTAGCTCGGTGAAATAGCGTCCTGACCAAGTTAGCTTTATATTTCTTTGGCCAGAAGGAACGATAGTTCTTGTAAAGGCCTGTGTATGTATCTTTGCGATACACAGAAGTTGTGATGGATCCATTAGGGTTCACGTGCAGCTTCACATCTAAGAAGTGGTCGGCGTCTTCCTCCTTTGTGAACACGATCGCTGGATGATGACTGTTGAGCTTCTGGAACACGTCCCTCATTTCTTCATTGAATGAGTCCTTCAATTTCAATGGCAGAACAAATGTGGATACTGTTACAATATTCAATATCAGCGGAATTGAGCTTGCCAAGGAAGACGAAGCCGTATTGAAATTAGGCCTTGACCAGTATGTCGCTCCCAAGTCAACGGATCCAATTCATGTGTTCAGCGACATGGAGCGCACTGCGTACAAACTTTGTCAAGAAAACCCACATGATGAAAGCCAGCGAGCTGCAGTGGAAGCCTCATTGAGGAAGTATGCGCATGATCTGTCTAACACGAGGTTGCCCCAGAGCAGTCGTTCGAAACAGGACTTTCAGATCATCAAGAAGTTGCGCAACAAAGGTCTGTACCTCATGAGGCCCGACAAAGGAAACGGTATCGTGGTAATGACCAAAGAACAATACCTCAGCAGAATGGCGGATATCTTGCAGGACAATACCAAATTCGTGAAGAACAGTGACCCTGTTGATTGGAACAATGCTAGCTCTCAAAAGACAGTGAACGACGTTGTGAGCAAGCTGATCAAGGAAAAGCAGTTGCCACCAGATTCCATGAACTTGCTCCCGCCAGGATGCATAATCCCAAGACTATATGGATTGTACAAGGTACACAAAGCTGATATGCCCTGCCGTCCAGTGTTGTCAATGGTCGGATCAGCTTACCACAAATTATCCAAGTACGTTGATGAGCAGCTGCTGAAGCCTCTGTTGTGTAACTTCAATAAGTACACCATCAAGGACTCATTCAATTTCCGAAGAGATGTCGTGAATCTGCAACTAGACAATCAAGAACGAATGGTTTCATTCGATGTCAGAGGCCTCTTCACAAGTATCCCTGTTGCTGAGACAATTGATGTGATATGTGAAGAGTTGTACAATTCCGACCGATCCCCTCCCAAGCTGCATGATTGTGTGCTCAGTGAGTCCAACTGTCGTACGCTATTATCAACTCTGGTGTCCAACGTCAAGTTCTCATTCAATAACGATTGCTACTCGCAAATCGATGGACTCGCCATGGGCTCGCCACTTAGTGGATCGTTCGGCGAGCTCTTCATGGGGAGATTGGAGAGGAACTTGTCATCTACATTGGATGGTATGAAGTACTACGGCCGCTACGTAGACGACACTTTCCTGATAGTTCAAGACGATGAAGAAATGAGGGACGTGTTCCAGAAGCTCAACAGTCATCATCCAGCGATCGTGTTCACAAAGGAGGAAGACGCCGACCACTTCTTAGATGTGAAGCTGCACGTGAACCCTAATGGATCCATCACAACTTCTGTGTATCGCAAAGATACATACACAGGCCTTTACAAGAACTATCGTTCCTTCTGGCCAAAGAAATATAAAGCTAACTTGGTCAGGACGCTATTTCACCGAGCTAGACAACTTTGCTCCCCCTGCCATCTTGCGCAAGAGCTCCTCTTCCTACAGCGCACTTTGGAGAACAACGGGTTTCCAGACTGGTTTCTGAAGAAACACTCCCAGCCACTTCCTGAGAAGGTCCCTGCGGTCCAGAAGAAGCCCATCTATTTCGAAATTCAATACTATGGACCTGAAAGCGAATCTATAGCAGGGAAGATCCGCCGTATCATTGAAGATAGTTTCTATCAATTACGTGTCATCCCCGTCTATAGAACTCGAACGCTCACACCGAATATAATCAAGGACATCGTTCCATTCAACCAGAAGCCCCTGGTAACTTACTTATTCACTTGTCCTTGCGGAGCAAGGTACGCTGGCAAGAGTGAACGGTGCCTCAGAGTGCGGAAGAGAGAACACATACCCGTTTGGTTGACTACTTCCAATACAAGAACCCGCCTCAGTCAGCAGTATCCCGCCACCTCATGACGTGCGATCAGAAAGCGAATCTTCTGCTCAAGGAAGATATGGGATTCCGTGTCCACAAGCAAGCTAGAGACCGCCTTCACTTGTTAATTATGGAGAGTGTGACTATTCGACAGCTCAAGCCGGATTTATGTGCCCAGAAGGAACGCCTGTTTCTTCTCCGGTTGTGCTAACCTCTTTTTACATGCATTCTTTCTCCCCTTTTACTTCATACCTTCGCACTATTTTACAGTATTTGACATTCTACTTTCGTATTTTATTCAGTAACAATTTATGATAACTTTATTCGTAAACAGACCCGATATAACGTGTCTTCTATAATTTCTGATGCATGTGATTTTGAACTGTAATTACCAGTACATTTGCGTCTCCCGCATGTTCTGTCTGTCATTCTTGATGTGTACCACAATAGAGAGCAAGCGTGGCCATGGAAAAAGTCGCAGTTCTTGCTGCTCCATCTTATTGTAACAGCTTTGCCCGACTCTCAACTTCGCAGGTCAAAAATTATCAGTTATCATGCAGTATACGACTTTAGGCAATCTTTTCTTCAAGATATGTATACAAAACTGTATCTCATGGATTGGTCAAGTTTGTGCCAAGTTACCGATGTAGATGAGCAATGGTCTTGGTTTCACACTTGGGTAAAAGATTGCATGGATAGTGCTATCCCTAAGAAAATTGTAGCTTTATCCAACAAAGACAAGTTGGATGACACCCGTTACAAAGAAATTAATTTAGGATCGCTGGACTGCCTATCGTGCCAAAGACTGGAACCTGTATAACCACTTGAAAATCAAAACAAAACGTGAAATTGAAAAAGCTAAAAAGAATTGGGCCCACAGCTTAAATTCGTCAGCAAGAGGTTTTTGGGCAATTGTTGGGAATGAAACAAAAACTAAGAAAGGGAAGGACATTGAACAATTAGTCAACCAATACGGCTCAGCAAAAAATCTAAGTGTTGTGGAAAATGATGTCTCTACCCGCTTTTCCCAGTTTACCCGAGATACTCCGGATTTGATATTGGAAAACGAAGGGTGGTCCCTGAAAGTAGACGAGTATACTGTGTTCAGACACTTATCAAAAATCAATGTAAAAAAGGCAATGGGTCCTGATGAAATTCCACTCGAGATATACAAGGATATGGCGTTAGTTATGGCTGAGCCGCTGACAATAATATTCAATACTTCTCAAAAAGAAAAGACGTTTCCGAAACAATGGAAGGATTGCATATTCACTATAGTACCGGAAACTAGCCCACCTGATGTCACGCAATTAAGACTTATATCCCTTCTTCCAACACCCTCAAAAGTCCTGGAAAAGATAGTCATGGAAAACATGAGAAGTAAATTTGAATCAGCGTACGGTCTTCAACAGCATGGCTTCCGACGACATCACTCGACGACGTCAGCCCTCATTGACATTCATGACAATATGAACAAAATGATTGATGACAAAGGAAATCTTGGTGCAATATTGATAAGCGATGACCTGTCACGAGCTTTTGATGAAATAAACCACAATTTGCTTCTACATTATCTTCAGAATGCAAATTTTTCAAATGGCTTCATTCTTTGGATTCAAAACTATCTCAAAGGAAGAACTTCGAAAATACGGGCTGGTAGTGACCTTTCAAAGTGCATTTCGTTGAACAAAGGCGTCTCTCAAGGCTCAGTATTATCCCCGGCTTTGTTTTCTATATTCACCAATTGCCTCATTTCTGACTCTCCCGACGTTGTCACTGTCAAGTTTGCCGACGATGTCAACATTGTGGTACCCCTGAAAACTACAGATGAAGCAGAAATAGTAAAATCCATCAATCACGAAACACATAAAATCTGGGAGTGGTGCTCAAAGAATAAACTAGTGCTGAATACGAATAAGTCAAAAATGATGATAGTGACCAAACAAGGAAGAAAGTTCTCGTCCCACACCCCGATTCCACGAGTCCAAGAAATGCGAGTTCTTGGGGTTCTTTTTAACGAAAAGATGAATTGGAATCACATGTACAAATGTTGTATTCAAAAGCAAGTCAAAGATTCCATCTTCTCCGACGCTTAAAGAAATTATTAACAAAGAAGGAACTGCACATAGTCTACAACACATTTGTTCGATCATTGATAGAATACGCCTGTCCCGTGTTTGTTGGCTTGGACCAGAATATGTCACAAATGTTGCAGAAGCTGGATAACAGAGCTCACAGGCTAATTTACAACCTATACTATGGCAGCAACAACGTTCGACTATGCCAATGCAAGAGAGAAGAAATTCAAGTAAGACGTAATGAAAGAAGCAAAAAACTTCTTAGACAAATCGCAAATACCAAATCCCACATCCTTCACGACCGTATTACGAAAAGAATGCGAAGCCAATACAGTGTGGTCATGTGCCGAACTTTGAAAAGAAAGGACTCTTTTTCCCGTATACAACTGCATTGATAAATAAAGACCTCAGTAGAACTCCCCCTTGAGACACTCCATTTGTTGAACAGGTATCTCATCACACCTTACGTCCTGCCTTTCTTTAATTTTCTGTATTGATTACTGTTTCTTCTATTTGTACGAACAATTCAAAATTGTCTTGTTTTGATTACCATTTGATGATCAACAAATAAACGCAAATAATAATAATGAAACTCCATCCCAGTCCTTCCCAGCCAACCCTCTCCACCTGTTCCCTGAAGGTAAACGTGACGTCATAGGTAATGCCCAGGAAACATGGGAGTTTCTCCGTCTTCAACCAGCTCCCTTTCACCATGACATCCAATCCTCTCATCTCCCGATCCTTGATGTCATTAGAAAATAGCGCCACTGAACATTTGTCCACCGACACTTTCATCAGCCACTCATCACACCACTCTTCAACCAATCCAGACGCCCGCTGCAGCTGTTCCTTGATTTTCACAACCGACTTCCTAGACATCCAAACCGCCAGATCATCCGCAAAGGCACTCACTTCCGATTCATCCGCCAGACGTTCAACAAGATCATTGATGAACGCCAGGAAGAAGAGAGGAGAAAGGACTGAGCCCTGAGGAAGCCCTTGCTGAAGTAACCTGGTATTGCTCCTCACGTTCTCCACCTTAACCCAACATAACCGGTTCTTCATCCATTCCTGTATCCATCTCACCGTCGTTGCACTCAATCCCTCTCCTGTCAACTTCCACAACAGACCATCACGCCACACTTTATCATACGCTCTCTCAAAATCGAACAACACCAAACCAGTCTTCTTCTTTTGATATCCATCGCATGCCGCCTGCGACAGCCTAATTAATTGATCGTTCACGCTCCTGTTCTCACGAAAACCAGCTTGGAACTCAGACAACACCCCTTTACTCGCTGACACCCACCGCATCCGACTCGCCAACACTCATTCCATCCACTTTACACAAGCAAGACGTCAGTCACACTGGTCGGTAGGATCCAATTTTACTTGGATCCTTCCCGGCCTTCAACAATGGAGCAAACTCACCGTTCCTTCATCCCTGAGGCACCACTCCTTCACGAAACCTCCACTGGAACAACTCCCTCACCACAACAGTCCCTTCCTCCGGCAACATTTTCAGTAGTTTAGGGTGGATCTTGTCCGGTCCCACTGCTTTACCTCCATCTATTTCTCCCAACGCTTTCTTCACCTCCTCCAACCTGATGTTACAAGAATCTTCCTGTTCCGCCCTCACTTCTCTCAACTTGCTTTTAACTCTCTTCTTCAGACCCCCTTCCTCTTGGCACTTTCACCCTGCTAACCTTCTCATACACTTTGACAAACCTCCCGTACCATTCAACACAGCCCACATCTCACCGAACGAAGCTCTCTTCTCGAGTAGATTTCTCCAATTTTCTTTCTTTTGCTTCCCTATAATTTATTTGATGTTTCTCTCTACTTCACTGACTATCACTTCACTTACTATCTGCTGTTGCTGTTGAGGTAGATGCCCGAAGTGCCCTAAAAGAGAGAGCGCTTGGCCAGAGTGACCACTTCTGTGGGGTGGGTCATAAAAGTTGAGAAGGGTACCACCGTATGGCTGTCAAATACTTCGAGGTGAAGGCGATCGAGGGCTGGGCAGTCAACTAACCAGTGTTCGACTGTTTGGGGCCCTCTCTACACCTGCAAATTAGTCAACTGATGGGTTCATAAGCCTAGCGTATGCTGCTAGCTTGCTGCAATGCCCGGATCTCAAGCGGGCCAGTAACACTGCATCTTTCCTGTTCGCAACTTGGGAGATATCTACGGAGCTGGAGACGTTTCCGTAAACTGTTTTGGTACGGGTATGAGATATTTTGGATGGTCCTTTTTGATGGAGGTGGCTTCTTTGGCATTCTCATCCGCTGCCTCATTGTCCATCACACCGCAGTCAGACCGGGGCTCCAATCCAGCTGAGTGAATCCCGTTCTCCTGGAGAGGAGGTCCTGGATCTGCCAAGTATCCGCCGACCAACTTTCAATACCTGAAAGAACAGATTGACTGTCTTAACAAATGACGGCCGGCACTGTCGGCTGATTAGCTGCTAGCCATTCTGCAGCGGTCTCTAAGGCATTGCGTTCTTCTTCATACGGTAGTGTGATGTTGCTGCCGCGAGTTCGAATAACTTCTCGGGTCGTGATGTTCTCGGGGTTTCCAGTCGATACCACCACCGCAGATCCACTTCTCTCCGATCCATCGGTTGCTTAGCCGTGTGTATGCATTATGACCACCGTAAGTACTGTCAATCGCTCCAGACGTCTCATGTGGTGAGAATCGAGTCAGACTGGTTGGGTCTTAAGTAATGACAATGAAGTTGGTGCTGAGCTCATCGAAGTTTGCCCATGCATTCCATGCTGTCTTTTTGCCGATTCCAATCATGGAAGACACAACGTCGCAACCTGTGAAAGAATGGAAGAAGGGCAGAGCTTGACAACGTTGTAGCCTCAACATTTCTGAGATATGATGGATTGGAATGTCTTGTTTTACCTGATCCAAATCCAATCCAGAGTTCTGAGAGTCCTAGATCGCGGAAGTGAATGGCGCTAGTAAAACAACAACCCTATCTACAGTCCTAAGGTACGCCTTCATATGACCGTGGTCAGCAGCATGACACAAGTGGAGCATCATCCGTGCAACAGAGGGTACTGTGGATGACCTGTGATCCTTTGTTATTCCATACTTATGTATTGGAAAAACTCATCTTTGTTTTGAATATCCTTGATGAGCAACTGCCATTGAAATCCTTTAGGTATGGGTATATTGTCCAACATCCGTGCTCTACGTGATGCAGTTCCACCCCGATTGATCCGAGTTTTGGATTTGAGACTAGTTCCATTTGATAGTGTCCCAGATGGAATCTACTTGAGCAATTTGAGTTCCATTGCATGTGTCCCAGATGGCATCTACTCTTTTTGTTTTGTCCTTCATATGGGTCTTTAAGCAACAGCAACTGCATTTGTGTGCGTACTTTCTCCCCAAGCACACTGGTGCGATGGCCTTAACGATGTGGACTACTGCGGCCATGTCGAGAACTACAACAGAAGCTTCTCTAGCTTCCCCGCACCATGAATCACAGGAAGACAAACTAAGATATCAGACTTGGTTCCCGACCGAAGCTTTCCTTGGTCCGATAGTGATGGAGGCTCTCGTTGATTTTCGTACTTGAAAAATCTTCTGCATTTGCGTTGAGACGCGCTTGCAACGACATGAACATTTTTGTGATTAGGACTGAGTTTGCTTTCGAAGACCCCACTTGTCGGTACCTTTCTTCAGATGTGTAGATGGCCTGTTAGTAAAAGTGACTAATTTGGATCTTTGGATGACATTAGACAGAGGTTTCGTGGCTTTTTCCAGTCTGCTCACAACAAACTCTGAAAGCTTGGATTTGCCTATGTTTGCTACTTCTTTGAGGTTAGCTGCAATCTCAAGGCTCATGATTTCTTTCATATCTAAGGTAATAAGTTACAGACCGGTCTCCTTGAATGGATTGATGACTTTACCTTCATCGGTAAGATCACTGCAGCTTCGAGATGTCCGAGAAACCTTTTCTGCTCAGCGGTTGATGATTCCGGATGTTCATGGTTATCCTTTGTATGTGATTCAAGATAGAAAACACCTTCAAATACACAAATGACCCTCAGCACCTCTGGTTTAGAGAGTTCGATGATCTCTTTCTCCTCTTGCTTAAAGTAAAGGCCTTTTGCTTCACTATCCTCTTTCAGATGCTTGATACTGTGCTTATGACTTTGATCAAGTGCCATCATCGCAAACTTCTTGTCACCTCGTTGTACAACAAACTTTCCATCCATGAAAGCCTCATGGGGACAGTCGGATGGATATCTGGAAGACGCGCCATATCTTTCTCGAACACTGGTATCCATCGCGCATAGTTTGTTTGACCAAAGGCAAAAACCGTGGACACATTTCTTCAATGGATTTGAGTGTTAATGGCAAATCACCAGTCCGTTGACCCCGCACGAAGCGACACAGGATAGGCATATAGTCTCGAACAGTGGTCCAGTAACAGATTGTTGGAGCATTGCTTATGCTTCGCTTTTCCCATATTTCGATTGTTTCATGAGGTCCGTACCCATCTTGACAGTACTCCTCATATGCCTGCATTCTCACTGACCTCAGTCTGTTTTCTTTCACGATGTTAGTAACTGAAAAGATCAACAGCCATTAAATAAGCGCACATTTAGGGACGCCTACATGGACATGTAGGTCTATAAACGGTCATGAACACAGCATTGAGACATGAAAATGTAACGGAGACATAAAAATGCCATCTGAGACGTGCTTCTCGACCTAGAAAACCCTAGAAAAGTGATATTACAGTGTGTTCTACTCTTTTTATGAGTCAAGATATTGCATTTTTAGTTTCGAGTGGCGGCCATTTTGGATTTTCGCGCACCGGCCCCCACGAGCCTCTCCGAATTGTGTGCGGTGGTTTTTGAAAACGTTGTATCCATACCTAACACCGTGCAATATTTAAAAGTTTCCACAATGTGCACAATTCTTCAAATTTTTGACATATTCCCTCCCAGCTACAGTCAAGTTGCGAGAGTTAACTAGATTACATTCAGCTCATAGTCAGTGAGTTTGGCCATCGGTCGGTACCAATATGATAATCAAAGGATGGAAAAGAAGTTAATTTTCACGACCGAAATTGTATTATAAATTTTAAGTGCCCGACCTTTCGTCATAGACTTAGTCACGAACAATAGAAATGAATTTACAATAACATGGTGTTGAGAGCAGGGCTGAGGCGTTGAATTTCACTCGCCTCGACCCTGCGGCGAAGACTGTCATTCATTAAATTGCTATGTAAAAATTGTCCAGGAAATGTTATTTATTGACACTTGATGATGAAGAGCAAGATGGTGAAATACTGCGGAATTAGCTCGCGAGCAATGGTCTCTAAGGTAAGTGCGTATTTGTCTCTTTGATTCCCCCACATACTTTTCATTGCAAATATTGCAGGCACAGAATTAGACAGGTCGTCTCTTCTTCCGTTTGACTAGAAGGACTTCCGTTTGTCTTCCGTTGTTCCGGACATTGGAACACGTAACGTAAATGAAATGGCACAATCTGCTGACTAAATACCATAGCAATCGAACAATGAGCAGCCAGTTCAACATTAAACACGCCAAATTGTGCGAAGTTTCAGCGACTGTTATCAACAAGATCACACAGCAAAGAGACAGTCGATGTCAAGTTCTACAGAGAAGTTTGTGAACGTTTTTTCATGCGCCTGCTAACTTTTTTTAAAATGATCGGAGGACCCAACATTATCGAGAAAACTTTTGCGCAATGATCTGAATTCTTCGAATCTGAAGGAGTCGTGGCGATCGGAGCATTATGAAGGAATTCAGAGCAATCCGCAAGCGACGCACGACTATTTTTCCTGTCTCTGTAAGGCATTAAAAATTAATTTCTTTTTGCCCACTTATTACGTTCCTGCATGTGCCATCTGTTTGAATCAGTTTGCACTTCTAGCAAAGTGATACGATTAAACAATCTAATTCCGTGATTGCAGGTGATTAGGTAAACAATATTCTTCACCTGACAAGATATCCAACCTTTTGAGACGCATGATTGACAGAATTGGCAATTAGAGACATCACAGCTCTTAACTGTTTGCGACCGGCGCACAATAGACTTAATAGATTTCGAAGTGAAGACCAGCTTTAAATCATCCGACATACCAGTGCGGCGAACAAGACTAGTCAGCTGTCTGCAATTAGAATAACAAACAAAGGGCAAAAAAATGAACGCCTCATCCCTGCTCTCAACACCATGTTATTGTAAATTCATTTCTATTGTTCATGATTAAGTCTATGGCGAAAGGTCGGGCACTTTAATTTTATAGAACAATATCGGTCTAGAATTTTAACTTCTCTTCCATCCTTTGATTATCATACATTCAGCTTTTTCGGGTGATCTGATGGAATGTGTTCTGTGAATCCTTAAAAAAGCAAGATATTCGGCGGATACCAAATATTTATTATATAAATTGCCAATATTTCGCCTTACGGCTTTATCAAGGCACAATAGAAACAGAGAGAATGGCGAGGTATTTATAGAAGGACTACATGTAAAAAGAGTTCACAGTTCACAGCAGGGTGCACACAGGCTAAGAGCAAGCTATATGGAAAAGTCAACATGACGTCCATGACAGCCGTTCATCAACATGCCGTCGTGGCGACTGATGTAGAGAGCTTCCACTGCTCTTCTCTTGAGTATTACTCAAGCCTCAAAAGAGAAGAGGCTAAGGAGATTATTTTGTGGATTGGATACGATCCCTCCCATCAGTCGATGAACTTGGTGGCTTTGCATCATTGGACGTTACGAACCTATATGGGAATATCCCTCTACATGGAGATGACAATTTATTTCAAATTTTGAGAGAATTCCTACAAGTCTACATCGATGAATCGGATGATTTCATGAAAAATATTGACATTGAAGATATCATCGATCTTACGAAGCTCGCCTTGTTTTCCAACACTATTTTACATGATAGCAAACAATATAGCCAAATTAATGGTTTGGCTATGGGAAATTCGATGGCTCCTCAGCTGGCGATTATATACATGAATTCGCTGGAAGAGCGAATACTTAATTCATTCAATGGTGCAGTCAAATGGAAGCGGTACATTGATGATTGTTTTATTTTTTGGTCTTCCGATATTTCCATTGAGGACATTTTACCTGTTGTTAATGGTTTTTCTGCTTGCATCAAATTTACAATGGAAATTCCTAACAATGGTATTTTACCATTCTTAGATACCGAAGTCTATGTGGAAAATGGACGCTTCCAAAAAAGACTGTATATGAAGAATATACACAGTGGCACTTTATATCCTTGGGATTCCTTTTCTCCCATGTCTATCAAAAGAGCTATAATAATTGGTGAATTGAGGCGAGCAGACGCACGATCGACTACTTACGATAACAGAAAATACTCCAGGAATCTGGTAATTGATCGACTGAGGAAGAATGGATATCCATCTCGTTACATACGAAAAATACAATGGCAATATTATAACAGGCCTAGTCGGACCGCTAAGAAGGATAATGATGGTCGTATATTTATTCGTTGTCCATTTGTTGATGAAGTTTCAAAGCGGCGGATGATCAACACTGTGCGAAGATCATCTCTCTCGGAATATGTGACACTATACTTTGATTCTGGTAAATCCCTACGCAAGATATTTCATCCTCCGAAACAGAGATTAACATGCAATGACAACTGTGAGACCTGCAGCATCGGAGAGCATGCGAATCGGTGTTATTATAAGAATCTGATTTATAAAATCGTATGTACGGAATGTGATGCCGTATACATAGGTGAAACAAGCCGCTGCATTAAATCGCGTCTTCGAGAGCATTTTTCTCAGGACAACAGTGCTGTACATCAACATTTCGTGGAGAAGCACAGCACCTCGTCGCCTGAATCTCACGTTCGCTGGTCGATAGTACATCGAGGCTTGAGTAATACTCAAAAGAGAAGAGCAGTGGAAGCTCTCTACATCAGTCGCCACGACGGCATGTTGATGAACGGCTGTCATGGACGTCATGTTGACTTTTCCATATAGCTTGCTCTTAGCCTGTGTGCACCCTGCTGTGAACTGTGAACTCTTTTTACATGTAGTCCTTCTATAAATACCTCGCCATTCTCTCTGTTTCTATTGTGCCTTGATAAAGCCGTAAGGCGAAATATTGGCAATTTATATAATAAATATTTGGTATCCGCTGAATATCTTGCTTTTTTAATCATTACTACCGGATACGTGGAAAAAAGCTCTCTGGATTCTGCGAATCCCATAATAACAGACATAATACAGACAAAGCTGACATTCCTTTGGTCATTTTATAAATATCATTTTGTGTTTGACAGGTTTGCTGTTGCCAGGTTTCTGATAGCTATCACCCCCATTTTTCTTCACTTCCATTCATCCTACCAGCCGCACATCTTTTGCATGGCAACTTGATCTATCGTTCATTTAATTTCATTGTTGTTAATTAATTCTGTAACTGAATTGCCGAATAGTTCTTTCCAGGAAACGTTTGGGATGACCATTATTAATAAATTAGCAACGAATCACGTTTGTTGAATACTTGATGGTGGCATCAGATGTTGAGCGAAACGATCTCCTCTCAGCTCACCCAGGAGAACACCTGTTTTGGCGGATGTTGGGCAATTTGAATTTCAATGTTGGACAGTGTTTCCATTAATCGGCTTGATACATAGGCTTCATTCAAAGGCATCTCCATTGAAGCAAAGCTCTTAGTCAAAAAACGGAAGCATACCAATTTTGTCGGGAAGTTCCACAGTAGATTTAATATAGTATTCAAACTATTTATGACTGTCAAAATAGACTGAGAGGAGAGATCTCTTGACCAAAAACAAAAAAGCATCGTCGATGTATCTCTTCAATGTCAGAGAATAGTCGTGTTTCGTCAAAAATTTTCTCTCCGACTGCCATATGGACAATTGTGGGGCAATGGGATTGCCCATGGAAAGTCTTGTATTTTGGCTATAATGTTGACCTCCCAACAAAATATGGTCGTGGTTAAGGGTTAATTTAAACGTTTATTCTTTAATTTCAATTTAGCAGGACTTATTTAATCTTCAATTGACAGAACATTAAACCAGTATCCGAATTTCGATATTCAATAAGAAATTCACATACAACATCAATCAATCCATTGTCTTTATCATCATCTTCATTAGGTATTGAACCACATAAATGGACCACATCAAATGAAGCAAAGCTGCCCACTGCAAAAGGATATTTCATGATTAATGGTCCAAGAGACAAAATTATCAGTTTGTTGAATATGACATGTAATATGTTTCAGAAGGGCTGGGAAATGATAGGTCTGTTGATGGACAATCTAACGCAGCAACTTTGGGGGAGGAAAGGTGGCCTTGCAGCTCACACGAAACGCCACTGTAAAATTTGTCGTCAATATGCTTGTATAATGTATACACTGTATATAATACACATACTAACTTCATGAGTGCTTTATTCAACTTTTTACATACATGTATAATTGTATATCACAATCGATCTGAAATGGTTTGCAGGTGCACATTTCAAGTTAATGATGCTATTTGACTAAATTTCTCTCTTCATTTTCTTTCAGTTACAAGCTCTGAAATGGCGTTAGTAATGCGCACATTAAGGTAAGCTACAGTTGCATTCAGGATGGATTCCTTTACATGAAGTCCATGTAAGTGCTCGATTTGTGAGAAATCAACAATTTTAAGAGGATCATACATTAAGTCTAATTTTTTTGGACTGGATGATTCAGGCTTCTACCAACTTTCTTTTAAAGATTTGTGCATTGTGAAAGACCAAAAACAAAATATTTGCAAAAAAATTCAAAAAAATCGGGACTAGGTCATGTTTTTTGACAAAAAATCTGCGAAGTCATTATGCTTGTATATTCCGACACGTTTTTATTTGCTTCCTGATGATATTGACAGATACGCCCCCCGATTTTCCATTTTATTTTTGTAGTTAAATTTTACCTGCTAATTTTGCTATTAGACGATTCTACTGACTTAGAGACCATGTATTTTATGCATCATTTTTACAACTGACAATAGTGATGAACTCACTGCAGTGCGTGTCCTTGTATCGAATTCTAGAAAAAAAATATTATAATAACGAATTTGCTTAAATCAAAATCACTCAAGGTCGGTGTTTTATGGACTGTCATCGCACATGCTATAGACTCTAGTTTTAGAAGAACTATAGCTTCCGCAAAATAGTTGTGACACTTTATTCGATGACGTCAACATTTAAGGCAGTGACAACAATTCATGAACTGACTAATAGCAAAGCAGTCAGCGGAGAACCAATTGATTTAACTCTTACGCCACCCCAACCCTAAAATGCAATATATTAATTCAAAAAAAATTTGACATAAGAAATAAAGGAATCAAACTCAGTCGTAGGCGTCTAATATTATGAGCAGATCCATCTTCGAGCACAGCGACATTGGAAGAAGGTCGACTTATAACGCGGAATCTTCCAGTGTATTTTGGAGTGAGGGGAGCAGGATGAGGCTCATGAACAACTACTATGTCATTAATATATGACTTGGAATGATAAAGAGTTTCTTTAAAACGCTCAACACTTGGCCAATCATCGACTACCACTTCTGAACGTGCGAATACAAGACTAAAGGGAGAATTTCCCGTTGTCGATGACTTCGTGCGATTTATATCATAAACGGCAGCAGATAGTTTTTCCATCCAAGATCCACCTGACGCAACAAGACGATCTTTCAATGGCCGATGTACTCTTTCGACGATGGAATTTCCTTCTTGATGATAAGGAGTCGAATGGGATTGAATAATATCATGTGCTTTGTAAAGCTCTTACAAAATCGCTCCCGAGAATTGAGATCCATTGTCAGAATGCAAGATGGCAGGAGGTCCATAGCGACATATCCATGACCGAAATATAGCTTTTGCACAGGTTGATGCAGAAGAGTTAAGAAGGGGCACCGCTTCTAGCCAACGAGTATTGTGGTCTATCATTGTGAGAACAAATCGATATTGTGAAGGTTGAACTGGTAGGGGACCAACCAAATCGATAGATACAAATTCAAATGCTTCCACTGATGGTGATTTAGGAAGATTGATATTTTTCGCTGTAAATCCTCCACCCGATTTTGAAACACAAGAACGACAACCAGAAACTTCCTTCGCAATTTGTTTTCTCATATATGAAAACCAATAACCGGCTCCAAGGATAGACTCGCGTATCTTCGAGATGGAGAAATGGCCATGAGTATGATTTTTGTCGATAATCAATTTTCTCTCAATTTCGGGGAATACTCTCTTGCCATGATAACACAACATTCCACGGCTATCAGCTGAGAAACCATCTTTACGCCGTCCTTTTGCTATTATTTTCATAATAGTCGAGGCGCAGTCATCGTCTTTCTGCATGTCTATCCATCTTTCGGAGTCGTCAATACAGAAGAAACAGTGGAGGGGGAAATTAATCGGCTCAATGTATCCGCGGATAAGTTCTCTGATCCTTTTTTGTAGCATATGTCAAAAGTACATATATTCTTCAAGAATCATCAAACATCGTGCA
Source organism: Prostheceraeus crozeri (assembly GCA_907163375.1). Classification (NCBI taxonomy): domain Eukaryota; kingdom Metazoa; phylum Platyhelminthes; order Polycladida; family Euryleptidae; genus Prostheceraeus; species Prostheceraeus crozeri. The sequence goes on along the minus strand of CAJQUW010013814.1, from coordinate 14,446 downwards.
TGACGAGAATTTGAAGGAGTTCCTGACAACATGAAACTAAGCGCTTGATGGTCAGTATAAACAGTGAATTTTCGACCGAGACTGTAAGGACGAAAATGTTGAATTGCATTCACCAAAGCGAGGAACTCCCTATCAGTAGCATAATAGTTCAACTCAGCTTTATTCAAAAGGCGACTGAAATATGCAATTGGTCCATCTGATTGATGAAGAACACCAGCAATTGCGTAGCTGCTCGCGTCGACGTCCAAATTGAATTTATCATCGTAATTTGGGTATCGTAGAAATACATCTTTCGAAAGATAAGAAATAATGTCGTCAAAGGACATGCAGAAGTCCAAATGAAACAGTTAGAATTCAGAGCTTGGGATAGAGGCTTCATTATATGTGAAAAGTTTTCGACAAACTTTTGAAAGATATGACACAAAACCACAGAATGACTTAAGTTCTTTTTTGGTAGATTGGACACGGAGTTGCTTCAAACGGGCGACTCTCTGGATCAGGACGAATTGAATCACTGTTGATAAGATGACCAAGATATACAATAGAGGAATCAGCAAAGTGGCATTTCGTCGGATTAAGTTTCAACCCAGTTTTGCGCAGTTTCCAAAAAACATTTCGAAGAGTTTGAATATGGTCACCAAAGGTTTCCGATGCGACAGCAATATCGTCAATGAAAGGAAGTATTTTCAAATCTGAGAATACTGTCTGTAGGAGACGCTGGAAGGTTGCCGGTGCGTTTTCAGACCAAAACGGCATCACGTTGAATTCATATAATTAATTATTCACTTGAAATGCTGTAAGTGGTTTTGATTCCTCAGATAATTCGATTTGCCAAAACCCCGAAGCCATATCAAAGTATGAAGCCCCACGCAGATCGTCCAATGACTCTGTAACTAAAGGTATCGGGAAGCAATCGCCAATTGTTCTATTATTCAAGCGGCGATAGTCAACCACAAATCGATACTTTGGTGGCTCACCCATGGCCGTATTTTTCTAATTAGGCAAAAAGGAGAACTCCACGGCGAATTGCTTTCGCGAATTATCCCATTCTTTATCATCGATGAGATAGCAGCATCAACAGATTCTTTCGTTGACTGAGGTTGACGGTATGGACGAATCTTCTGCGAAGTATGATCAGTCAGCTGAATATGGTGTTTCACTATATTCGTACGCCCATAATCATCTTCTGAAAAGGCAAAGCAATCAGGGAATTCAGTTATCAGTTTCTTGAGCTTGCTCCGTTGGATAAGATCGAGTTCATTGTTAATGCGAAAGTCAAAAGTCTTTCAGACTTGAGGTGAATAGGTTGTTATTAATAGATTGCTGCACAGTTAAGCTTTTTGTAGATCAAAAAATTGAGACAGAATCTCGAGGTTTCACTGCTGCGAATTACTCCGTAATTCTTCCGGAATGTATTGACCTGATTTGAAGCTGCGATTCCACGCGTGATCTGAGGACAAATGTTGTATATTTCAACTTTTCTCTTGTTGTATTTTTCAACTTGTATATCTTTTAACATGTCCACTGTCAACCAGTCTTTATCCTCATTCACGTGAACAGGAAGAGCCTGTTGTCCCATCTGTAAACGTAATATAGTAGTCCTGCGCAAAGCACACTAGGTCGACATGACCCTCGTAATGATAATTGTCTCGGAACTGGTATGACACCATCCAAAACGAATGGCTCCCAACAGAACATCATACAACCTAATGTAACGACTCATACAAGCTGCACCCAAGATGCATCAATTGCTGCAGTGGATGATACTCCCATGCCTTTTGGACATATTTGCCCAGTTCCAAACTGTCGAGAAAGGCCTGCATCTTCTATGCTAAACAACCACGTCGAACGTCATGCTCAAGGAGTCTTTTCTGGCTCAGTTCCCCTTTCATGGTTGCAGCAGCACAAGAAATACATCTGTGAATGCAAGCGTCTAGTTTCATTAAGTCATGGTTCATATCATGCAAAGCAATGCTCCGCCAAAGCTGGTTCAGCCACGACATCAATTTCTCCTTCTGCTGCAGCTGTAGAGCCCGTCGACTCACCTCTCCCATCATGGGACGAAATCATGTCCTTAAGACGTCCAACCTTGCGCTCAATTCCTTGTAATGCAAGACAATCTTTCGGTGAAATATTCTCTTCTGCACTGAATAATATCATTCAAAACAATGACGAGGCTTCTTGGAAGATGTTTATGATTCCCAAAGCTTTGTTACCGTCTTCGAAGCGCGGCGGACGTCATCATAAGCAACCTGATATTAACAATTTTTGCCGTCGATGGAAAGCAGGTGACCACATTCGATTATGGCAAGAAGCTGTCCATTCAGCTAATTCTTTATCCAAGCGAGGAAAAATCAAGAAGGGACTGGAAAAAGAGATGGCAGAAAGCGCACTAGTTGATGCAGCACTAAGCAACGCGTCCAATGGGTTCCATAGGCGTGCCTGTCGCTTTCTCACATCCAATGGTATTGCACCCGATACTCCTGAGACATGGCCTACAGAAGCAGCCTCTTATCTTGGTAGTGCATCATTAACAGCTCTTAAGAAACCAGGCTCAAATCCTGGGGATGTCCGGCCTATTGCTGTTGGCAATGTGATACGTAGCATTGCTGGCAAGTGTGCTTGTTCCATCATCAAAGACAAAGCTCGTCGGCATTTAGCACCTCACCAACTTGGAGTAGCAGTACCAAGTGGCTCCGATGAGATCATTCACAATGTACGGAATTGCATTGAGCGGAACTGGGATGACGAACAATTTTCTTTGCTGAAAGTTGACTTTAGTAGCGCTTTCAACTGTATATCTCGTCAATCAGTAATTGATGCATGTGAAGAACATTTTCCTGAGATTCTCCCGTTTATAATGTCGTGTTACGGATGTCATCCATCACTGTACCACAACTTAGGAATACTGTCATCAGCTTGTGGTGTGCAACAAGGTGATCCGCTCGGTCCTTTCCTTTTCTCCTTAGCTCTAAATCACATCGTACAGAAGATTCAAAACCAGATACCTGGCCTTTTACTTCATATGTGGTACCTTGATGACGGTGTCTTTTGTGGAAATCGATATGATATAAATAAAGTCGTGCTCTTACTGGACATACATTCGTCTCCAATTGGTCTATCTGTGAATTTGAAGAAATGTGAGCTGTTCTCAAAAGGTGATTTGAGTATGTTTTCTCCTATTATTCCGAGGAGTAATAAACCTAATATTATCATTCTTGGTGTGCCAATCGGTGATCAATGCTTTACATCAACTTTTATTGCTTCTCGTCGGGAAAAAGCAGAAGTCCTTCTTCAAAAATTGCCAAGACTTGAAGATCCCCAAGCTGCATTAATGCTGCTTCGGTCATGCTCCGGATTCTATAAACTCGCAAACATTGCTCGAGGTACTCCACCTTCATTGGCATCAACTTGTTTGAAAGAATTTGACAACGATATTCGTCGAGCTATGGAAGAAATCGCAGGAATCCAGCTTTCTGACACGTCATGGTCACATGCACGCTTGAGCTTCAATTTTGGAGGTTTGGGTCTGAGATCTCTTTCCGACCATTCAGCTGCTTCATTCATTGCATCTTACGTCTCCGCAACTCAAGAGCCATCCCAACACTCGTGTGAAGTTGTAAATGAATATAACAGCAATGTGCAATCAGACAATCATCTAAATGTTTCATCTGTTTTCCATCAGAAACCCAAGCAGTATGTGCTATCACAAGCAGTTGACAAATTTAACGAGCTCTACCACTGCCTACCTCCAGCCCACCAAGTTCGCCTTCTTGCTACATCAACAAAAGATGCATTCTGTTGGCTAAGAGTGTTTCTTTCATATGGTCTTGGGCTCCACCTTGAAGCCAATGAAATGCAAGTAGTATTGAAATGGTGGCTTGGACTTCCAGTTTTTCCGGAAGCAGCATTATGTCCTACTTGCCAGAAAGGAAGAAACCAAGTTTTGGACCCCTTGGGACATCATGCACTTACTTTCCATTCTGGTCCTAGTGTTGTTCGCCGTCACAACGAGTTGAGAGACTGCCTCTTTAGGTACTGCCAACTGGCTCACTTCGCACCTCAGTTGGAGAAAGGTGGTGACTTGGGGCATGATCAGAAACGTCCGGCTGATATTCTCTTGCCTTCATGGCACCTTGGTCGTTCAGCGGCGCTTGACCTCACGGTGACTCATCCGCTAAATTCTAACTCATTGTTGTCAGCGAGAGTCACCGCAGAGTCTGCTCCTGATTTGGCTGAGGACAGGAAGAAAAATGAGAACTTCTCGAAGTGTGCTGAACTCGGGTGACACTGTGAGCCGTTAGCAGTTTCCGTTTACGGCACTTGGGGCAAGAATGATCGATCAGTCTTCCAAAGAATTGCCTCTCGCCTATCTCTTCAAACTGTGTCCTCACGTGATGGAATAGACAGAGGTATTCATGGAAGACTGAGTCTTTGTTTACAGCGTGCCAACGCCCGTGCTTTGCTGCTGCACATGGGGGCCAACGTAGGTGGCCAAGATCTATGCGATTCTGGACTCCCATCTTAATTTCTTTCAGTTTTGTTTCACTGATTTCGCCTTTCATTGTTTCTTTCAGGATATTAAGGTCATTTTGTAATTAAGTTATAGTCGACAGGCAATTTTGCATCATTAGTTTATGTAGATTCGTATGTATTTTTTCAATCATATTTCAACTAACATGATATATCATTTTTCCAGATTGTTTACATGCCGGTGTTAGGGTGCCATGTTTCCATAGAACTAGCTTTTCGATCGGAAAATTATAATCGGCTTTCATATTTCACAGTGCAATAATCTCTATGATTATTGATTCCATAATATAGGAATATATCTATAGTTCAGAGGACAATAATGCAGATTATCCGAGGACGCGTTAAACTGTGATAATTTTCCTATTGTAATAGTAGTAAGGAAGTGACAAACACCAGATAGCGCAAGATGGCCGCCATCGCTGACGTCCCCCCCTCCCCCTCCCCTCCCCCCCTCTGGAACGACAGAGGTTGTGGTCTGTCGTGGTGTGCCGGCCAGGTTGGTTCACGTTCACAACATGTTCGCTGACTCCCCCCCTCGAAAACGACAGAGTGTGAGACTCGGATGTGTTGGTCTCGTATGGGTTGACGTGGCCGACCGCCTAGGTTGACGTGGGCGACCGTCTAGGTTGACGTGGGCGACCGTCTAGGTTGGCGTGGTGGAATGGTGAAACGGACTTTAGATTCGTGATCAGCGTAAAATTCCGCATCGGTATGGTGAATTTGAAGTCAATCGGCGAGAAAAAATGTTTCTTCAAAATTTTGGCAGAGTTAAAATTTGGGACGTTTTGGTGTGTAGCGCCCAAACGAAGCATCGGATTAGAAAACGGAGGCCAGATTCGGATTCAGCGTGAAATTCTGCATCGATATGGTGAATTTGAACGCCATCGGAGAGAAAAAATTTTCGCTGACTCCCCCCCCCTCTGGACAGCTCGCTTCGATTTTGGCTTCCAGTAGACGGATTTTGTCGTGCCATAGCTCGTTTGAAAGCTAAGAGTGAGACAAATTCACTGAAAGAATCGGCTTGTTCCTATCTGTCTTCGTTTAGATGTGAGACGCCATTTAAGATTTTGGGAGATTGTCGAAAAACGACAGAGTTAGAATTTGGGACGTTTTGGGCTGTAGCTTCAAAACGAAGCATCGGATTGGAAAACGGATTTCAGATTTGGAATCAGCTTGATGTTATTGTCCAATGAGGATCATCATCCAATGAGAATCAAGCATTTCTTTATAAATAGCGAGCCTTCCACAGTGAGAATCATTCCATCGTTGAATCATACGAGTGACGGACGCACATTTTCTCTCTCTCTAGTTCCCTGTTCTATTATCCAACTAAAATGGTAAGTCGCTACTTCCCTCCCTCTCCTCCCTTGAACGTAAACTTAATACAATCTTTTTCATTTTCAGGCATCTACTCCATCTGCTGCACTAGTAGGACAAAATGGCGGTCAAACGTTACAAGGTTCGCTACGGTCAGATCATCTACAACTGAGGCCAGTGGAAGAAACAACCAAGGTACATAATCCTACACCGCTACAGCGTAAATTTAAACAAGTCTTACGTTATGACGATCATAGCGTAGTACTCCAAACGGGAATGCTCCCTTCCACGGATGTCAAGATAATGCGCAATCAGTATGGGGACTACATACTGATCCCCGTGAGTCCGTACATTCGCCGCCAACTTGATATTATTGAGGAGTATGTGACATTAAATATGGACATTCCTACTCCTCTTGCTCAAGAGTGGAAGGCTAGAGATGACAAGGATACTCCCTATAGAAAGATTTGGGATGGTAATCACATTTGCCTACCGGTATCACATTGGTGTACTTACTATAAGAAGGAGGGAGATCAATCAATACCCATCAGATGTGATGAGCTCGGAGAAGGTACTTGGGATATCCTTTTCAAAGTGAATGGGCTATATTATGGTCGGCACAAGGATAATAAAATAGCCTCTCTCTCCATGCATATGGAATCCATCCTATATATTCCAAAACCACCCAACGTGGACGACATAATTGATCAAATCCTTAACAGCAGTGGTACGAAGCGCAAGTCGGAGAAGAATGCTGCATCAAAACGCAAATCAAAGAAGGAGAATTACTAGTCCTTTCCTAACTCTACCCTATGACAATTCGCTTATGTGCTTTGAGTGTCGTAGACGTGGTCTTATTAGATACATTTTACTTCTTCGTTGCCATCATATCATTTGTGTATTTTGTCGTGAAAAGCATCGATGTAATTCTTCATTTTGTAATATGTTATAGAATGTTTCCTTAGATGTGTAACTTTCCGTTTTAGGCTTCTATCATCATTTTTATGGATTGTGAGGGTGAACCTGTACAGGAGCTCAGTGCTATTGCTATGAACAATTGGACATATCAGATTGTTAGTGTCTATCATCAACATGCCAACTGCGATCCCAATGTTGATCAATGGGCGAGAAAACACATTCATGGACTTAATCTGAAATATTTGCAAGACTATGGCTTTTCTTGTGAGAGTGCTCTTCTTATTGACTTTAAACGATGGTTAGCTGCTTTCAATGTTGTACGCATCTTTTGTAATAATCCTGGTAAGGAGAGGAAAGTATTTCCCAATCTAATCATTGATGATATTTTGCTCCCACCTTGGGATAGTACAGTGAATCAACATTATCATGAAGTCACGAAACGTTTTAAGGATTTGTGTGTTCCTATTTTGTCTATTCGTTGTAGTAGCTACGTTCATAACCAATGCTTCTTTCCTCCTTACCTCAACACTGCCAAAGTCCTGTATGGTTATCATTGCTCGCTGTATGATAGTTACCAGCTGTATCTATTTTATCTCTTTCAAACCATTGATTTATAATGCATGCTTATTACCGTTATTCAATAAATGTTACTATGAGAAGAGTTGTTGTTTTCATGCAATGGATGGGTTAGATAAAGGGCGATCATGTCTTTCTCAAACGACTGCGGAACATTACATTTTCATAGGCAAAGTTTAAAAGGAGCTGTTCAAGATTATGTGATAAATTTTCATAAAGATGAGACCGACATCGAAGCAGTGGTCGATGATGCTAGCACTCTATTTCTAGAGTTAATGAATACATTCTCTGATAGCATTATCATGGCGCGATTAGTTGCGAAAATTAAGTTTAGTCATTTTGAAAAGGAAGAGGTGGAAAGTCGCTCTTTCCATTTTGCTTCTTATTCAATGGAAGTGGTAGATCACCCCCAAGAATTTTTTAAAAGACATATGATAAAAATTGCTGAACGTCTTAACGCATTTAACCATCATGGTAGCAGTCTAGTGATTGAAGCGATTTCAGATATTCACATTCAACTTTCCATAAAGAAAAATTGAAAATGCAGTGGTACTTGATTGTAGCACAACTGGTTTTCGAGCTATGTCTGCTCACTCTCGAAGTATATTCCTTCTGTACATGTGTCTATTATTTAGAAAAGGCTAGCAAATTCATATCTTCAAAAAGACTTGCTATAGACATCAGTAACGGTGAAACTATGTGTTGCGATGTATGTAAGCGAAAGGATGGAAATGAAAAGCGCATCTTCAAGAGATGTAAGCATGCTTTTTGTCAACGCTGTTTCATACGTAATTGCATTCAACTTTGCCAATGTAACCACTGTGATATTGCTCATTTCGAGTGTCACTTATGTCGCAATAGTTAGTACCTATGCAAATGTGGCAAAGATAGGTTTTAGCAAAGACTAACACGGAAAATGGCGAAACGTAAAAGTCAAAAGTCTTCAAAGTTTTCTTCAGCCATTCAAGCTCTCCGACGAATGAAAGCAAATCAGCGATACAATGCTATACGACATGCTAACGATAAATTCATTTGTGAAATTATTTCTCATGTGAGGAAGTTGAGGACGAAGAAATTAGCGCCAAAACAACGAAAGTTACTTAAGCGATATGCTACGAAATTGCGTTTCATCTCCAATCCTAAAGTCACCCTTCAAAGAAAGAGGAAAACTCTAACACAAAAGGGCGGTTTCCTTTCAGCAATACTTCCAATGATAGCTCCTGCCGTGGGCAACCTATTGGGTAATATCTTTGGCTCTAAGCGTTAATTATGCAAATGTTGAGTCTCAAAGTAATAAAATGGATTTCAGACTTCAATGTGATAAAGTTCTGACTGTATCAGGTCCATCTCATGCAGGTAAAACTGTTTTCACGCTGAATTTATTGGATAAAAGAATGGAGTTGTTTAAGGAACCTATCAATCGAGTGATTTGGTGTTATGGTATTTATCAACCGTCGCTATTTCAGGAATTGCAAAGTCGCAACTTTATTCGACATGAAGGAATTATTCCAGTGGATAAACTTCAGTCTAATGATGTTGTTGTATTGGATGATTTATTAAAAGAAAGTAAGAATTCAAAAGATGTTACAGATATGTTCACTCGCGCAGCACATCATAAAAGGTGCTTTATCATCTATATCACACAAAATTTGTTTCCTGATGGAAAAGCTCGTACACGAAACCTGAATACACACTATTATGCTATTTTCAAGAATCCGCGAGATAAAAGTCAATTTGAAATTTTAGCGCGACAAGTTGCACCCAGAGGATCAAAAGCTTTAATTGAAATTTTTCAAGCAGCTACTGAAAAACCATACGGTTACTTATTAATTGACTTTACGCAAGAGTGTCCGGAAGAATTTAGATTTCGAAGTGATATTTTGAAAACTCCCATGATTATCTACAAACTATGAGTTCTTATTCTCGCATGATTGTTATTCCTCAGGATGAATATGTACAATTGACTGCCATGCAGCAAGTAAAGCAACCTCTTGCAAATCAAATGTATAGGAAAGAAATAGATTATCAGCAAAATGTTCACATCAAAGATCCACATCGTGCTGTATTATTACAATCGGAAACTGTTGAGCAATTAAAAAACTTGAAGAATAAGATGCGTGACTCTGTATCGACTGCTACACCTTTAGCATCTCGCGCACATGCCATATCTCTTTTCAATAGTATTGAACCCCATCTCAATGTAAATGATAGAGGAGAAATCATTACAGATGAAAATAAAGTGATTGATGCTTCACGTTATGAAGACTTGATTCAGTATGCGACACGTAGAAAGCGCCGTCAGGGCTATGTTCCACCTGGTTGGTCATACTTTCTTAAACTATTGAAAAAGCATAATGTACCAAAATTTGCTTTGAATAATGAGACATTGAAAGAACTTGATTCAACAGTGGCTACTGCTCCAATGCTTCAGACGATGAAAATGCCAACAAATTGGTTTAAGTCGTCACCTGCTACATCCCCTCCCACACTCACTAAGCAAACAAGAGGAAGAACTCGACGTAGATCTACATCACCACTAAAACTAGTAAAAGGAAAACGTAAAACAGCTGCTCCCAGGAAATACATGTTCTCAGACTATCAATATGAAGCAGATGTGTTGCTTGCCATGTAATGAGCCACCAGAGGTGAATGTCGTTGTCACTTGCACTTGCTGCGCCAGCTCTCATAATGAAACCCCTAAGCAATGTGAACACGATCGCAAAACCGCTAAAGCTAAATGCTGTAGTTGTTGTAAATGTAGAAAGGCAAGAAAACAAAAAGATGAGAAGGAGGAAAAAGAGTCAGTCGTCATCGACTGAACGTTTGAAGTCAATCTATTATGATGTAAAACATCCGGCAGGATTTGCATCTATCAAGAAATTATCAAAAGCGAGTGGTCTTCCACAATCACAAGTGAAACGATGGTTAAAGGGTCAGGCTACCTATACACTCCACAAACAAGCTAAAAAGAAGTACCGCACCCGCCATTATATTGTTCATGACATCGATGAACAGTGGCAAGCAGATTTGTGCGATGTCGCCTCCATTTCAAAACATAACTCGGACAATAATTTTATTTTAACCGTCATTGATATTTTCTCGCGTTATGCGTGGGCTCAACCTTTAAAAACTAAAGAAGGGAAAGGAGTAGCAAAAGCATTCCAAACAATTTTTCGAGAAGGTCGGATTCCAAAAAGAATTCAGAGTGATCAAGGAAAAGAGTTTGAAAATCAGCATGTGCGAAGATTATTTGAGAGGCATGACATTGAGTTGTTTAGTGTAAAGAGTGCTTATAAAGCTGCACTGGTTGAACGTTTTAATCGCACATTAAAAAATCGCTTGTGGCGACATTTTACTGCCAACTTGACACAAAATTGGACAAAGGTTCTACAAGATACACTCCATGCCTACAATCACTCTATCCATCGTTCTATTGGACTCAGACCAGTAGATGTAAATGCTGACAATGTAGATAAAGTGCGCGAATCATTCCAACGTAAACGCACTCATGTGAAAAGTGATGTGAAAATTGGCGATAAAGTTCGTATCTCAAAAGTGAAAAGTGTTTTTGCTAAAGGGTACCTTCCGAATTGGACAGAGGAGGTATTTACAGTATCAAGGATTAATCAAAAAGACTCTCCGACCACCTACAAGTTGAAAGATTACGATAATGAAGAAATTGAGAAAATGAAGATATTTGGTAGAGAAAATCATTCGATGTAAAAAACGGCAAGGTGAAGAATGGTGTCTTGTTAAATGGACTGGTTATCCTTCAAGTATGAACTCTTGGATGCGTCGTGCCGACATCTTTCATCTAAGTGATCGACAGTGATTCATGCAAAGTTGTAACTAACAATGTTTAGGGTTTGAGCTATGAATCCAACTGCCTCATTTTATTCACGACCCTCCTATGTAAGTGGCGGAGGACAAATTTACATCGGCGCACGCCGCCAACGTGGAGGTAGCATACTTGGTGCACTGAAATCTGTTGTAGCACCTCTCATATCCAATGTCGGTAGATCTTTAAAACGAAATGTTTTAAGTAATGCCGTTGGCTTTGCTGGTGATGTTGCTAGTGATCTTTCCAGAGGTAGAAGTTTTAAGAGCAGTTTGTTGAATCGTGGGAAGGAACGCGGTTTAAAAACATTGAAGCAGACCTTTTCTGGTGTTACTCAAGGAAAGAAATCACCTAAACGAATGAATAAAGGAAGGAGGAAACATCGCGGAGCTGGTAAGGTGCGATATTCAGTCAAAAGTCATTCACGCAAACGTCGTAGAGGCTCTAATCATTCATCAGGCGCTAAACGACGACGCTGCTATAACTTCTAATCATTGAGTGTAAAACTTCCGGGTTTTGTTTGTTCGATCAACAAGCCATACAGACAGATATTCTTAGTTCAAGTATTGTAGATTATCATCCTCGAACAGCTGAGAATGCTGGCCCCATTGAATTTGTTATTCCTGGTGGTAGTGATGACTACATAGATTTGAGTTATGCGATGCTTGATTTGAGGTTTAGAATTCAGCAAGCAGATGGAACTGCTATTGACGATGCACATAAAGTTGCACTGAACAATTTACCATTGACTACATTACTTCGCGATGTTTCTCTAACGATTGGAGAGCAGCAGGTGGAAGGTGGTCAAAGCGATTATCCCTATAAATCATATTTCAATCATGTATCACAGTTTCATCCAGCAGCACAAAAAAGTCATATGGAAGCCATGGGATGGTATAGAGATGAAGCAGGAAAATTTGATGTTGAAACAAACAGTGGCTTTGTAAAGCGATCTGCTATGATTAAAGATAGTAAAGTATGTCAGCTATATGGTCCGCTGAATTTAGACTTCTTTAGACAGTCAAAGTTTTTACTCTGTAATACCAGCATGCGACTCAAGCTGACATTGAATAAGCCTGAATTTGCGCTGAATGCATTTGCTAAAGTTGACAATTTTAGAATTCATGTGGAAGATATTGCACTTTACATTCGTCGAGTAGTACCGAATCCAAGTGTCATTAGAGGGCATGCTGAAGGCCTTAACCGCCAAAATGCCATTTACCCCGTTCAGCATACAAAGCTTCTCACCTTTACAATTCCGAAAGATCAAAAGAGTTTCATGAAAGATGGCCTCTTTCCATCGGAAGCACCGAAGCTCCTCATGGTGGCAATGGTTGAAAATGATGCATTTAATGGTAATATAAAGAAGAATCCTTTCAATTTTAAACACAATCAGTTAAGTGAAATTGCTTTACGTGTAAATGGTGTGAGTCATCCTGGTCCACCCTACAAACCAGATTTTGCTTCGGATTAATTTATGCGCAGTTATGTTGATTTTATGGATGTCTTTGGCTTTTACAATACGGATGACACCAACGGACTCACTATGAAAGAGTTTAAGAGTGGATATACTATTTATGCATTTGATTTGACTGCTGACAGCGATATTAGTGCACCCTATCGTCAAGCGAACGTGCCTCATAATATTCGTTTGGATTTGACGTTCAAAAGAACACTACCTGAGACGATCAATGTATTAATTTATGCAGTCTTCGATTCAAATATTGAAATTACAAAGTATCGTGACGTGATTCTTCAGTATAATCGTTAATGAGTTGGTTGACTGCTGACGATATTAAGACTAAAGTGCAGCGTAATGCAGACGAAGCGACGTTGAAATCTTTCGATAATGTCTATTCACTCGATACCTTACCACCTGCAGTAAATCACTATCCCATCTTTATTGTGCTAAACACTCATTCGCAGAATTTAGGCGGTGAGCATTGGAAAGCGATCTTTATTGGAGAAGACCGACGTGGTGAACTATTTGACTCTCTTGCTCAACCTCCAAATATACCAACACAGCAGTGGTTGAGAAAACATACGCGTCAATATCAGCGAAATGAACGCATACTACAACATCCACTTTCATCAACGTGTGGTGCTTTTGTACTGTACTTCATCTTAAAAGTTTACATGTATCTCGATTTGTATCTGTTATTCAAAACTTTTCATGTAATCCATCCTCTAATGAAAAAATGATTTGTAAGTTCTATCATGATTTGAAATAAAAACATCATGTTGGAAAAATTGTTTTTTATTTTACAATCCGCTGGGTACGTACATACTCGATGAGATAGTCTAGGATCACATTTGCTTGTACATGAGATTTTAGTCCAGTAATGATCACTTTACTATTATGAAAGATTGCCACATGCACAGGTAACCAACAACTAATGAGAGCTGCAGGAAAAAGTTCGGGTTCATAACACAAATTGTAACTGCTGGTACGAATCTTCAAAAATGATACACTTTCACTCAATTGAGTAGAGATCACCATATTGTCCACAGTCAGATTCGACATCACACACCTCTCCCTCTTCCATATCCGACGTAGTAGTCTTTGTAGCTCTAAGCGCATTGACTGCGCCGATGAATGAGAAAGGGCGCCGAGAATCTGTACAGTCCCATTTGGGAAGAGTTGAAGATTCCGTGAATTGTTCATCTTCACCACTAACATTTAAGGACGGCCCGGGTAATACTTGCTGTTTGGAAGCTGTTGGTGTAATGTTGTGAGATCGATTTTGGTGTAGAGTCTGAAGCGACGGAGAATGTTGACGATGGTGTAGCGATGACGCTTCATGATGAAAGAATGAGTAAATTGAGCGATGTACCTTCCTTTTATACTTTTCCCAACTACCTTGATGAAATGTGAAGTTAGTATGAAGTTGGGAATGATAGAGTTGAATTCGCCGATTGTTGACGCGCAACCAGATGCGATTTCCAATACGTGAATGTCTTTTCATATAGAAGTATTTCAAATCCTTCATCATATGATGTAGAGATTGAAAATGACGATAAGATAAAGCAAACTCTCTTCTCACATTTCCAGTTAAATCTTTGAAATAGACGTTTCGATCATGATCCGTTTCAATACGTTGTAGGGAATCTAATTTCCAACTCATGGTGCGTGGTAGTCATGTCTGATTAAGATTTGCATAGTAGGGCGATGAACTCACGACGAATAAATGTCATGATGGAGCGATGTATGTATCTTCTATACTTCTCCCAATCGTATTTGCGAAATGAGAAACAGTTTGTGGA
>CAJQUW010013813.1:0-65459 GCA_907163375.1 Prostheceraeus crozeri | reverse complement strand
GTGGGATCTGTTCTGAAAAACAAAGGGGAAGAAAGGAAAAGCGCTCAGCGTGTTTTGAGTTCATTTTCGACTGGAAAATTCCATGTTTACAAGTAAAATATCTTCATGTCTGTACTGAAGAATATGAACTAATTGAAGTTTGAAAAGAAATTGCACATTTTTACGAGGTGGTCCCACACAACTTCATGCTGAAATGATGTAGTGTAGATATCACCATCGGCTAGAAATTCAGTTTTCTCTTCGTCGGAAAGAGAACAGAAATCAGAGACACTCTCTTTAGATGGTAGAAAGCATGCACGTGATATATCAATTTTTGTGAATCAATGAAAGGTCTGATGATACTGTTTTGAATGGTACGTGGAAGTCGCCACAAAAATCGTTTAATTGAACTCATGGCTAGCCTGAGCAAATAGATAATTCACACGTGTTGTTAAGGATATGCTATCTGACCGACGCTATGTTTCTTGTGAGAATTGCCGTCAAATGGGGTAACTTGTTCCACGTTCGTTTTTCTGACCTTCACGTCCATCTGCAAGATTTGTAGTAATGTCATCGGTCTTGCAAGTATTTTTCCTGTAGATTTAACTCAATTTAGCAAAAAGTTAGATCTGTCCTGAGACGTCCTACAAAATTTAAATTGTGTGAGAATTTTTTTGAAAATACTCACTTTTTTGTACGTCTTCAAAATGCAAAAAACTTTTATGTGGTGAGTATCGATGCAATATTTCAATTCATTTAGCATTAAGATATCCTATTTTATGGCGTATTGGAATGAGATACGGAAAAGAATGAACAAAATTGGTCTCACCCTATACATCTCATCGAATTCTGTTGATGAGCTCACAAGGACTACGAACTCTGAATCATCACCCATCACAAACTGGTGCAAAGTCAACAGACTCGCTAAAAATCCGAGCAAAGCATTTGCTATGCTATTGACAGTTCCACAACGTCGCCGTTTTATTACATGCCAGCCAAACATTATCCTGGAAAACAGCGATGTTTCATTTGTTGATAAGCACAAGACTCTTGGTGTTGTAATCCACAAAAATTTGTCATGAGATTATCACGTTGACCGGATTACAAAGACTGAAACGAAATTTATATCTATTCTCTAGAGTCAAACCCTATCTGCCATATTTTGCTCGTTTGAAGTTTGCTTCATGCTTCATTTTGCTACATATTGATTATTGCTTACCAGTGTGGGGATTTGGCAGCTCGAAAAATCAAAGACGTATTGATAGACTACTAGGAAAAACGATGAGAGTGATATAGACCATGCGCCTTAAAGACAATGCATCCATGAGCGCCATGTTTGAAAAATTACGTTGGCTTCCTATATTATTGCGTGCAAAGTATAGGACATCGGTCATGGTCTATAAAGCTTTGAATGGATTGGCACCATCTTAAAGCAGTGACATGCTATCGTTTCGCAGTACCGTGCGCTCTTTGAGATCGACCGAGAAAAATCTGCTTAGTATTCCCTTTAGCAGAACCAAGCTAGAAAGTATATGTTTTCCGTCCGTGCGCCATCCATATACAATGAACTTCCTGCTACCATAAGACAATCACAAACTCTTTGGTCAATCAAGAATTTGTGCTTTGATAATTATTTTAAATTTGTAACGAGTTAAATTTCATCATCTTTTTCATTGTTCATTACCAACTGATCATCTTATCTTGATATTTTTTGTGTGAGAGCGTTGCTCGGCCATTTTGTACAAAGAATTTTTCCTAAAATGCTCCGAGGATAAATAAGTTCATTATTATCATTATTATTATTTTCGTGGCACAAGTTACCCTAGAGATCGGTGGCACAATTGTTTCCCCAAAACAGTGGCGGGAGCAGTTAATCGATTCCGCACGATTAATCGTGCGATTCTTGAATGACCAGGAATCGTACGATTTTGTTGCAATGTGATTTCTCAATGAAATTTGCTTGATGAGTAAGAAAACAGTGTTTCTATTCACTCTATAAAAGGAACTATATAACTACTTTATAAAAGGAAAAGCTTAAAAATTGCACAGAATTAATGAGATTAAGCATCATCTCAATCAGCAATTTTCAATCTTTTCCTTTTGATGGATTAGTTCATTTTATCTTAAGTAATTCATAATATTTTTATTAGAATTCTGTGTTAGCATTTCTCAATGTCCATGCTCTGCTAAGGTTCAAGTTTGCATTCCAGTGATAAGTTAATTTGAATTTTCTCAACGACAGTCAGTGCAATTTCCTTTTTCTGTATCCATTGATAGAGGCTAAGCCGAAATATTGGGAATATACTGTCACACTGTCTCAGAAAATTGTTTTCATTATCATTATTTTTGGACGCTGTGTTTCCTGTCTGCAAATCAACATTCTGTATGAAAAAATAAGCCGCATCACAAGGATTTCTCTAAAATTCAACTAAAATAATTTCAACATTCAATCAGGAATTTGAGACAAATCAAATGCCAAATCAAGATTCGCGGAATTTTCATCCAAAAGAAATGATCTCTGGCAACGATAAATCGTAGTTTTTAAAGCAGTAGTTCCTGTCATTAGCGATTCTGTTTTGAACGATTTCCTGTCGATCACGACCAAAAAATTTGGCACCGATGGAAAACTACTATATCTCCTATATAATTCAGCCTGTGCATAACGACTTCCTGTCTAAAGCGACTTAAGACTTTAGTAATTTGACAAATTGTTCTCTGATCCCTGCTTATTACGACCGTAGATTGCGGGGGCACGATGAATCCGTGTAGATGTTTTGCTAACTTTATGTAATTATTTATATTATGAAATTATTAACTTTATGTAATATTAGTGACAGACAAACATCATTGGTCTTATTACGTAGCAGCTGTCAGCTATACGTCTTTATCCCTCACTTTCAGCTCTGGCAGATACATAAGTCTCAACACACATTGTCGTCGCTGCGAAAGGTTGTGTGCTTTCCGTCGCTCCGTCTGTGCAGTGCCCATTTCCTCATTACGTCGCTTCCAAGTGTCATTCAGAGTGGAACTTTATATCATCTTGTTGCCCGTCACCATCTGCGTCTTCCTGTGCTTACCGTTTTGTCGCCGGTTTCCTGGTTCCGGAGATATTCAAATTCGAAGTTAGTGACAGTGTGCGCATGCACAGATCGTGAGCTGATCACCACGCCATACCGGCCTTCACTCTCACCTTCATGTGCAAAGTCCCTGATTCTCTGGCTTCTGGTTATTTGGCTTATCGACAAGTCGTGATAGTCTTCTGGCTACAGTGACAGATTACGACCACCTCTTCATCAATTTTGAGTGTTCGATTCCCGTCGCATACATACGCACTTCCTTGTCTTTTTGCCTTTCTTTCCTTTGGATTGCAATGTCTGTGGATGGTAAAACCAATGCTTCTCAATACAACGGTGATGCTTGTATCATCCATGAGAAATCAAAGGAAAAGGAAAAACGGAATATTCCCTGTAGTAGCCCTGGTTGCTCTATGAGTTTCCATGCAGCTTGTATTGGACATGGCAACACCACTGAAAGGGAATTGAACAGACTATTTTTCGTTTGCTTGAGATGTGAGAAATATCTTGAATATGGTGCAGAAATTGCGCGGAAATCATTCGCCACTGAGTTGGACAACAGACTTGAAGAACTCAAGACGCTTTTTTTGGAAACTATTGAGTTGAAAATATCAAGAATGAAAGATAGCATTATGGAGGAGACTAAATCGTTGTGTGATGCTATCAGCGACGATTTTGAAAGGAAGCTGAAGTCAATGGAGAGCAGCTTCAGAGTATCCTATGGTGATATTAGTGATGTGTGTGAAAAGAAAGATGCCTTAATCGATTCTCTGAAGGTGGAGATAATTTCTCTAAAACAAGATTGCTTGAAGGAAATAAGTGATGTGACGACTTCATGTGAACTCTTAAGCAAAAGCATGAATTCAATGCAGATGCAAGAGCGCAAAGAAGGCTTCATCATAAGAAATTTCCTTGAAAAGAAATTTTCTTCGACCAATGAGGAGGTCTTTAACTGCATTGATGCTGCTTCATTAATCGCTGATTCATTGAATTTGAAGGACGAAGTTCAACTCATTTAAGATGCTCGAAGACTGGGAAAGATGCGGAACGATGGCAAACCTAGACTGCTTAAAGTAAAGACGACTGTGAGGACTGCCAGAATGTTCTTACAAAGAGCACGGACTCTGAAGAATGCGCAACCTCCATTGAACAAAGTCTACATCCAAGAGGATCTTCCTTTTGAGGTAAACAGACGTTTGTCAGAAATGCGAGCAAGAGCCTATAAATATCGCACCGATAATCCTGGTGAATCAGCGTATGTGAAAAACAAGAAATTGTTTATCAATGGCGATGTTGTTGACGAGATCAGGTTGGATTTTTGATATCGGCTTTTATCTCCAACTCTATAGTGAGGGAGAGAAGTATTTTCATGACGAACTTGAGATTGATCAACAACAAATTCGATGATTTGCGTTGTCAAGTCTCTGCATCCAATCCCGATGTAATCATTTGTACAGAGACATGGTTGAACTCGGATACTCCTAAGCACGCATTTGATTTACCAGGCTACGACTGCTTTAGAACCGATAGAAGAAATGACTCTTGTAGAGGTGGCGTGGCATTTTGGTGTAAATCCTTCTTGCATGGAGAAAAGATGCCATTTCAACATTTTGATGATATAGAGGTATGGTGTGTAAAAGTTCCGTCGTGTAAGCTTATCATTATTGGTGTATACATACCCCCAGGACATTCACAAGCCATCTTCCAAGACTTTTGTGATAGCTTTTCAAGAGATCTCGATCATGTCCTAACGAATCTATCCCAGTATCGTCCAATCGTGGCCGGAGACTTCAATCGATACTCATGTGATTTTTTACTGAATGATTTCTCTTTGTCGAACATTGTTACACAGCCTACTAAATCTAACGCAATTCTCGATCTAGTTTTTTGTCGATCCTATTATACAACAAAGATATACTACTCATAATGTACAAATCGGTCCACCAATCGCCAGCTCTGATCACAACACTATTTTTGTTATACCGTCTGACACTAATGTTTCGAGAGCTGTAAGGAAGCACACCTTCTATGATTTGCGGCAATCACATGTGCTTAGTTTTGAAAAAAAATTTTTGGAACATCCCTGTCCATCGTCGTTTTATGCTGAACTTGACGTGGATGAGAAATGCAAGTTATTTATGAAGATCATGACAGAATCAGACTATTCCAAGGCACATTGTTTTTCTCTCAGATTCAGATTCTCCATGGTTTACGCCTTTCCTGAAGTATCTTGTTAACAAGCGGTGGGAGGCCTTCAGATCTCATAACTGGCAAATGTAAAATCATCTGAAAATCAAAGTCAGAGCGGAACTTTTTAAAGCAAAGAGTCAGTATTTCCAGAAGAAGAGACAATCTGTAAAGGGGATGTGGTCTTTTATCAATATGGAACGTGGTGCTAATTCAAACTCTCACTTTGACTCACTCATATTGAATAATACTCCTTTGAGCGATGTTTTGAATGATTTGAATAATCAGTTCTGCTCCGTACTGAATCCTCTACAATCGACCTTGGAAACTTAGGATATTCATGATGGATGGATGGTTGCCCTCATTTACGGTAATCGACGTGTGGCAAAGTTTGTCAAGACTTTCATCCAAAGACACTGGCAGCGATGACGTACCGACCCGTCTGTACAAGAAGTCAGCCATTATTCAAGCCGAACCGATTTTCCATTTAATTTCGTCCGTCTTGAATCAAAGAAAGTTCCCCATGGCATGAAAAATTGCGGACGTGGTACCTATACCGAAGTCTTCTGCTGCATCAGGGCCAAGTTTTAGGCCTATCAGTTTACTTCCGATACCCGCAAAGTTAGCTGAGCACTTTCTAAAGAATTACCTGCATCATCGCCAACAACGTGTACGATTGTGCAATGAGAAGAGTGAATTAAGAACAATAACAAGTGGGGTCCCACAAGGTTCCCTCCTCGGTCCGTATTTATTTGGAATTTTTGTTGCAACCCTTCGTCCTCAGTTCCCATCTACTGGTATGATCAAGTTTGTAGATGATGTTTGCATCATTGCTGGAATCCGGAAAACACACGTCATTGAGGACGTTAAAGAGTCAATCGCGAGATAACGAACATCAGCGAGTGGTCTACCTTAAACAACATGGTGCTTAACAATGGTAAGACGTGTGGACTCATCAAGTATCGCGGAACCTTCAATGAGAGTTGGGACATAGGGAATATGGTGCAGCATGTCAATTTTCAGCCTAATTTAAGACTTCTGGGCTTGATGTTCGATCAAAACCTCACCTAGACTAGCCACATTGACTTTATAATAAAGAAATGTACTCAGCGGATGTATATTCTTCGACGGATAAAACATTATACAACGAAAGCTGAATTTATTACTGTGTATAGTGCCCTTATTCGAAGCTTGATTGAATACGCATCACTGGTCTTCGTTGGCCTTTCGGCACGTGATCAGAATCGCCTACAAATAATCCAAAATCGATGTGCAAGAATTAAAGATGGTGTGAAACTGCCAAGTGTGTCAGAAAGACGTATATCTATGGCCAAGAAGGAATTTGAGAAATTGACATCATCAGAAACTTTTGTGTCTGACCTGCGTCCTCCTGCTCTGCCTAGTGGCAGATTCTCTGTGCCTTATTGCAGAACATCTCTTCGACAGAAAGCATTTATTCCTTTCATGTGTATATTATCATCTAGCAGCTATTGCGACTGAATTGATTTTGACGGTGACTACCTACTACTTACTGTTTTATCCTAGTATTTTCTATTTGTATTACTCGATTTCCATTCATTTGTCAAAAATAAAACATCTCTCTCTCTCTCTCAACTTCCTGGCTTCATCTTCTACTGTAGCTTGTTAGAGGCTACATAAAATATTGTGGAATAGAAAGTTCAAATTTGCATTGTCTCAAAACAACAACATCATGTTCGAATCGTAAGTGAATTTCGCTAATGAAATGTACAATACCAAAGTAAGTCAAGCGAAACAAACTAAAACAAGTGACTTTTTCAAAAAGAGCAAGAACTAAAGATTCATATGATTCATGAATGCATTCAAAAGAAAATAAGTTGATTTATGGTTGATTTTTTACTTTATAATCATATAAAAATTGTCATAATTTTGAATTGGTGCTATTGGATGCTTCGATGTCTATATATACATGTATATTGTACATTTGATGTAGACTTAAGTATACTGGTACTACTATATAATGAATATATTATCGGAGAAAGTTAAGTTGTATGCTAGAAACACAATCGAGCATAAATACATGTACATACTGTAATAGGTCTACATCTGAATTTATTCTACATAATTGTACCGGCAATATAATCTTATAGTTTTATATAATGTCTGTATATAGTGTCTAATACAGTGCATCATCAAATGTTCACATTGATAAATGTGTGCTTATGCTTCTGCATCACATTATTGATGCCATATTTCTAAATTTTCATTAAATCTCGCGTAATAGGCTCTTTGAATGGACACTTTCATAACCTCTGAAACTATGAAAGCTATGAAAGCTAGTATCATTCGTGCAATCATGCTGTGTTGGACTTGTGAGTGCGCGTAGGCTTGTGATTGAATATTACTATAATATCAGACATCCTCTAGAAAGGTAACTAAAGGTTTACCTGTAAAAAACGACCACCTGTCTATAGCGACTTTATTTGCTTTGCAGAGAGGTGGTCGCTATAGACATGGACTACTGTAGCTAATATTTTATTCAGCGCATACTCAAATAAGTTTGATTTGACCAAATGTAATTCAAATCTATTACCAATTATTTTGGCCTACACTGTAATCAGTCACCTCCTAAAATCGAAGAAATCTGCATTGAGAAGCGCCACCCAGTAGAATTTTAGGAGGCTACATTGAAATAGAAGGTTGACTCACTATTGAAAACCCATAGACGCAATAGTGCGCTAGCGTCCTAAAAAGGATTCGCTTCAGTATTCTTTGCTAGTTGCGATTAGTGTCTTGCTTTAAGAGGGGATTCTGCTCGCTTTGGAAGGTAGTAGTATGCGTTTTATTCATATGAAATGGAAATCATGCATTGCACGATTTCACAGATGAAATATGAAGAGTTAAATGTACAGTATATAGAAGACATGCACAGTAACTCTAAGAAAATACATTACTTAGTATATTGCTGCTACGTTATGCAAAATAGAACATCTGGGAATACAAGACCATTGGCATTGTTGGGTTCTTGAAAAGGGGGACAGAGACAGCGGGGGAGTGTCGGGAACTTGAAAGTTCTGTAGGCATGATTTTATATAATAGATTTTCAGGTTCTAACATTTTTCTGAAAACTGTGACGGCAATTCTTAAGTAGCGCGATCAAAACTGCAACTTGATCTGCTATTGATTTTATGAGAACGTCTGCAAACCCTTTCCAATTTCTCTGCATTAAGCTGGTTCATCCAATGAGGAGGGCAGCATTGTACTGCATTGGTGAAAGGACGGTGGCATTGTAAATATGAATGATCTGAGACACAGACAGGCGTTGTTTTAATCACTTTGTCACATAAAGACGGTGATTAAAATGCTTGCATAAATTGTTTACAAAAGTATTCTAAGATAGATTTGAATAATAAATGACTACAATTACCTTCTTGTCATTCACAAAATGAATATCACGAGTCACTAAAGTATTCTGACTTTCGGCGATAAACATGCGTTGGGTTTTTCACAGTCCATGAAAGTTGCACCAGTCTTTTAAATGATTGATTTCGTCTCGAGTTTGCAGTTTGAACTACGATTTACGTGCTGGTTTATAGTGCAAGTATTTAATAAAGCGTTTTGCAAAATAGCGGTTTGAAAGAAGCAATATATCAATGAATGCAAACTTTTAACTTTTTGACAGAGAGATACTTGAAAGAGAAGTAGGCATTGCGGTCCATTAGAAATGTTGATGCATGTTGAATTGCTCATAGACCGGATTAGGTCAAATAATTATGAAAACGCGTATCCTACACTGACCAACTGCAGAATTGGCATCAGCAGATAATCGAACAATGGTAAATTTCTCATCATTTTGTGAAAATGATACATTATCCTAAATTTACCCGTGAAGAGATAATGGACTCATATGTCCAATAAAAACTCTCAAAGCCCTCTAATATTGGATCCTGTAACTCATGATTTATGATGGAAATTGATCACGAAACTAAACATGGAAATATGAACCGTGGCCCCACTGAGGGGGAGTGAATTCCGCCACCTGCTGATCTCCCAAACTATTCCACCAATTTTGTCAGAATACACATCATTCGAATGGTCATTGAAAAGGGATTCATAAAAATAGCATTACTTTTGTTTTTAAAGTCATCCCTAGCTGAGGTGAAAGTCAAAGGCCAAAAAACGCCGATTTTTAACAAATTTCCATTACCGGTATATCACTATTTGAAATAGAAAATGACAGCAAAAACTGATTAATCATACACTAATCGGAAGACTTTGTTAAGGTGGTTAATAAAATGCTGATTATTAATCGATATGAGATTGCCTCATTGTATTAGATGATGTCAAAGGTCAAATAAATCCAAATTTTACTTCAACTCAAATAGCACTAAAATCGCACTGTCAGGTGAAGAAACAACCCAATTCGATGACTTTATCGAGACACTGAGGCTAAAACTTTCAATCATTGCTGATTAGATGCAGAACTAAATAGTAGAGAAATAATAATGAATCATATTTGAACTCTGAATCTTATATTTCAAACATGCATTCATAACAAGCTGATAATTTCAAATACAAAACGGCTGCATTTGTGAATATCTTTATATTAATAGGAAGAATCCCTTATGTACATGTAATACCAACTTATTTCATCAAGAATTGATTCCGCAATAAACAGTACATTAGAAGTGATTTGTACCGAAAACAGCCGAAATATTCCAAACATTCAACATTGAAAATAGATCTCACGCCGAAAGTATTCAGCCAAATTTATTTTCCTTCGGCCAAACAATGCATAATACGTAGAAAGCAAACTGTTACACTCCCGGTGGTCATAGCTTGCCTGGTTTAAAAGGTATTCAAAAAATTCGCCTTGCGGGAGAGCACCTCCCTCCCAACGGGGCGAGGGTTTATATTATTATCTTCTAAATTTCGAATCAACTTTATAGCATCACATTTACAGCAGTGACGTTCCTCTAGCCGCTACAATTCCGCGAAACTATTTTTCAGTTACTATCGTGCAATAGCAGAAATACCAGCGGATTCGCACACACTTCTGTAATCTGAAGACTCGAAATCATTTTCACTCAAATGCATTTGGATTGTCTCTTCTTGGACTCAAAGATAATCTTACAAAAGGAAATGATTTTTAATTCTTCAACATTTTAGTAAAATTTATAATGACTCGATCACTGTTTGGAAATATCTGGTTAATAAGCATTTTTCTGTGCAAATGAACTGTAGGACTGCTTTCTAACACTCTGTACCGAAACTGAGGCTTACTTGAGAATATTGAAGGTCAGCTCCAAGATGGACTTGAAAGAAACAATTAATATTCTTATATATTGCCAGACAATCATCAGATTCACGCATGAGCAGGGCCTTTCTTTGCTGTTCAGTTTTGTATACCGTTGCCTTGTTTTGGTTGACAACGGGGTCTGGACATCATCAACCATGAAGACTAGACAATGTCTTCGTTTTGAAAGCGATCTCATGATGACACACCCATCCGGATTTTGTTCAAAATTGATGATTATTTAGGAGTGGGATAATTATGCATATTTTCAAGCCATTCTTCCTCTATTTACTGAACGAAAAATGTTAATGTGACATTTATGCCCGAAGAATTCAAGAGCACAATTACCATCAGCGTGTGTAACAATATGCAATACAGAGCAAGCACGCAGAGAGAGAGAGAGAGAGAGAGAGATGCAGAGAGAAGAGAGAGCCAGAGAGAGAGAGAGAGAGAGAGATGCAGAGAGGAGACAGAGGGGGAGTGA
The DNA here is from genome assembly GCA_907163375.1 of Prostheceraeus crozeri. NCBI lineage: Eukaryota > Metazoa > Platyhelminthes > Polycladida > Euryleptidae > Prostheceraeus > Prostheceraeus crozeri. The sequence goes on along the minus strand of CAJQUW010013813.1, from coordinate 54,460 downwards.
GAGGCAAGAGCCTCAGTCACTCGCTCTGACGTCCTTTCAAAATCAAAAATCAATAATTCAGCAGCTGTTTGATGGAGTAAATGTAATTGAGGACCGGTTTCGCGTAATGCTTCATCAGCTCAAGATACAAAAATGTTAATGCAATGAAAAATTCACATAAGTAAGGGTAGGAGACTAATTGGACAATAGGAGAAATTGACAACAGCACTGGGCGAGTTGAATACAATGACATGTGCAGTTGAGCAGGAATTGAGTGTGAAGCTAAGTTTTTGAGGGGCAGATGAAAGGAAACGCTGAACAAAAGGCGTGAACGCGTTAAGAAAACAGAGTCGTTAAGAGATTTAGTAAACAAACTCAAAGAAGACGTGAAGTCAAGAGGCTAGGAGAAGCGGCTCACTAAACAATGATTGGAATAGGAATGCGTGAAATAAATTGAAAATTAATTACAAAAGGAGAAATATGTTGTAAGAGAAGAAATCGGCAGACCTAGAAGGAAGATTGGGAAGAGGAGAGTGAAAGGAGGAGAAGATGAGGAAAGAAAGAGGAAATTGGCGGAAGATTTTAGAGAGGACGCTAATTGAAAATTACTGTCACGGGTATAGGAAGGGCGAATAGGAATGGTTCCACAGAGCTCACGAATGACATTGATGAGGTTAGAGGTGAACTTTGTATAAGGGAGAATTAAATTTGTGGTTTTGGGGAGAAAAGAAGTTATTGTGTTTAATCCGTTGGGTTGCTTGGTTTTAAGGATTGTAATCCAGCGGGATTCTTTCAGCTTCCTGCGTTGGGGATTGAGACTGGAGTCGATCGCAGTGAAGGTGAAGTTGGAGGGCTGGCAAATTCTGGAGAAGTGATTGGTGACGGAGGACGAGGAGGGATTGCTGTATATTGCGTACATGTGATCGTTGATTCGTGCGCTTAGGCTTCTGCCGGTTTCTCCGACATAGGAAGCGCCGCAGCTGAGGCAGGAAATTAGGTAAATTACACCTTGGGTTTGACAGGAGTAGCGACAATTGAATGGAAAGCAATTAGCTGAGTAAGGCGATTTGAAGAAGTCAGAAAAGGTGGCGATCGGGCAAGTTGAGCACGAGGATGCCCTTACGAAAATTTTTCATGAGAACTCATGAAATTTAATGCGGATTCATGAGATTATTATGAGTCTCATGATCTTCTCAGAAGAAAATATTTAACTCATGATGTTCTCATGATGCGTTGATCGCGTTCATGAGACAATCATGAGCATTTATGAGGTCTTCGTGAAAATTAGCTTATAAGTAGTAAGTTATGCATGCTAGCCGTGAAAGGAAATAACCATAAGAAAGCTTATTCAATCGATCAAGATCTTCAAGGTTAGTCTATAAAAGATAAAAATAAAAATATGTAGGATGTATTATGGCAATGTGCAACAGCAATTTCGAAATGATGCATATATCATTTGACTTTGTATCATTACTATGTAAGATGTTGAAAATAGACATATATACAATCACAGTTAAACGTAAGATGATGATAAATAGCGGTCTAGTTTTGCGAATACTGAATTAGCATTGTAGACATGGCGTGGCAATTATTTGGGGCAACGTGGCTAGGCCAAGAAAGCTTCAATTAATTCAGAAAAATAAATTCAGAAGTATGAAAAAACAATTGTTTATTTGTCAATGAGATTTTTATGAGAAAGCTCATGAGATTTGATAAGATATTTCATCCGGAAACGTTCCAAATCCGCATTAAATTTCATGAGATATATAAGCAAAAATCGCATAAAAATCATGAGGAATTTTCGTGAGGGTGAGTCAAAGGGCACCATTGACGAAAGAGATGACTTTGGATTTTGCGGAGCGAATCATAGTTCAGGTGCGGCCTTGTGACTGCTAGACTTTGGAGGTCGAGTTGAGAGATGAGTTGAATGCTTCTCTACTAGAGTTGTGGGTATCGAATCGCAGGATTTCGCTGTATAAAACTCCCCTGAAGGTGTGGGGAGGGTGGGAAGAGGAACGCGGTATGATGAGGTGTGTATCCGCCCGACAAACAAAGACAATCCGCGGACTAGATACGGAATTCCGAAGAAAGTCCGCGGATTGTCTTTTTTGTCGGGCGTGTCTTTAGTGAACAGAGTAAATTCGAGTTTGGAATTTGAGATGTGGATGCTGAAGTCGAGGAGGTTGACGGAGTGTCCGAAGTCGAGGGATATATTGATGATAGGATGGCGTTGGTTGAGAAAGTTATGAAATTCGATGCGACCCTGCCTGCCGTGGGGACACATGCCGAAGACATGTTCTTGGTAGAGCCTCCAAAGTGACGGCTGGAGTGGATAATCATTGATGACTGATGTTTCCCATTTTGCCATAAAGATGTTGGCAAAGGCTCCGCCAAACGGATTACCCACTTCGCGACACCCCAACAACCCTTATTTTGTTTATCTGCATAAAAAATAACTCATACAAACAAAAATTGCGTTTCAACAAAGTTTCGTTTATCTTTGGTTTCGATTTGAAATCTGCCATATCGTGAGGTAAGTTTTCGCCTTATATTACGAATCTCTCAATAATCACCGTGAGCACTTGTGTAACTCGTATTAGTATTTTCTCATACAAAATAACCTATATTAGCAGACTACACCTTTTCCAGATCAGTAAGCGTAAACTTAAAATCATTTGAAGGAATCTCAAATCAATTGCAAACGACACATCTCAGATCAACAAGCGGAGTTCTCAGATCATTAAGCGCAGATATCTCAAATCAATTGAATTTCAAATCTCAAATCAATTGAATCATTCTCTTTTTCAATAATCACATTCGAAAATCAAAAAAAGACGATGGAAGACTCTCTATCAAAATTCAAATTCAGTTGTTCATTTCAATAATGCGATGCTATACAGACTTGTTAGAAGTCTGTGATAAACTCCCGTTTGGAAATATTGTTAGACTGGCCATATTTCGAGAGAGGACTCATAGCAACCGAATGTTTTTTGATTCCGTGAACATACTGAACATGTACCTGCTTCTGGTAACGAAGTATATTGATGTTGCTATGCATGGGACCTTTGATTTCTTCAAAAGGAACCAATACTAACAAATTCAAGTTTTTATTATGAGAGTTATTGCAAGAATCACGCTGAGATGCTATCAATAAGATAGCGGATTATCTGTGCACAGTGTGAACTTTTCCTTGATCTGAGTAAAACTATTTGAATATACTTAAGCTAAAGATTTTTATGAAAGAGACTTAAAGAACGATTTTAATGCCCTTTCAGGTCCATTGTTTTATTGTCATTCAGCAATATTTAGTCACCCATTAGTGAAGACAAAGAAAAATTCGACATCTTATTCAAAAATTGTAACTTCAAAATTACATTCTTCAAAACTAAAATGTTAGAATGTCTTCTTCACGAATACACTTCGGGAGAACTGAAAGCAAGTGAGAGCTCAAATTCTGAACTTTGGAAAGTGTCACAGCAGCGATTGATTGCTCAGCGATTTTCAGCATCGTTGCCATCCTGTCTGCATGCTGTTGGGTTAGAAGCAGATTCCTCACTTCAGCCATCGAACGTTTGAATGCAGCCTTCCAGATCGAGAAGCATTATCGAATCGCATTATCGAAAGCATTATCGAGAAGTATTATTGTGTGACGCTGCATTATCGAAAATAAAAAAGACATTGCGACCCGCGAGCATACTTGAGGAAGTTGCGAGAGGCATTGAATAGATTACTCCTGAATCCACCCTCAATAAATTCGTGATGAATTAAGCCATTTACGTGAGACACTGCGAAAATGACCGACATATGGCCACCTCCACGAGCATTGACAACTCGAATAGCTCTCTCGCCTCGCACGGATCTTCCATAGCTTCTCTTTATCCAGAGACGACAGCCACTTTCATCGATGTAAACTTTTCCACGTTGGCATTTCGGAGAAGCCAATCGGCCATGTCTCTTCGAGCTACTTTGATGCTTGGCGAATTACGTTGTGCCGGTGGATCACGAGTCAATTTCAATGTTATTAACCGACAGTGCAATATATTGGATATCGTGTTGTTGCATACGTGCCTTTTGTTGGGCAACCGCAACCTCAATTCTTGATTTATCTGATCTACAGTGTATTCCGTGTGATCTTGAACGATAGATCCTACCGTGTTTCTCATCTCATCAACAACTACGTAATTTGGACCTCTGCGTCTTCTCGCGACTTGACCGTCCCTAAGATATCGTCTAATAATTGAATATGCAGTTCGTCTATTGATTGTAAGAGCATCAGCTAGCACGAAATAATCATCTTGACGATTATAACAATCGATGATCCGTTGCTTGTCTTCGACAGAAATGCGTTGTCTTGACATGACTGCAATAATTCTGATTGTGTTGATTTGCGATGTCTTTTATTGATGTGAGATTCATGACTCCCGTTCACTAGATTTCCGTCTCTTATCTTGTTGATCTGATCTTTGTTGTTAATGATCTGAGATAATAATCCTATTGAGAATTAAGCTTATTGATTTGGAAAAGGTGTAGACCACTTGACGCAAGATTTTTTCAATAGAAAACCGTACAGACTAATTTGAATTTTGGTGGTCCATATATGAACCACTTGTCCTCAAGGGTAAATTTTCTCTATTACAGATTGTTTCATAAAAAATGGATCACCCTTAAACATCGCCTTAACTTCAACTTTGTCTAACTCCGCCAAACTTGAACGAATTTCTCTGAAATTTGGAAGATGTGTCAGTTGTGCTTACTAATATCATTGTTGGAAATTTCAAGCATGAATACTGAGTTGTTTTCCTGTTATAGATAAAAAAGTAGTAGATAATTTGATCTTCATTTAGCAATGTTACACAAAATCATACCTCACTCTTATGAAATTACATTTGTTTCCTTTGTTATGTAATATGTTGTTCTACAAGCCAAAAGCTATCAAGCAAAACAAAAATAAAGAAAATCGGTCAATCAGAGCCAGTATAGCACCATTATTCATCAACTGTTCATGTAACTGCTACATGTGATTAACTGGACTTCATGTTCCATAGCTTCCTGACTTCGTTGCGGTGGTGTTGGCAGCACTCCTGATTGCTTTCAGCTAGAAATCTATCTCTTACCGGTTGAAAACAATACAAAACACAAATGAACAATAACGAGATCGCATTCACAAAAGGCAAAGTGCCATCCTTGCTAGAACTAGGGTTTTCTTTGCGAGCTACAAGCAAGCGACTAAATGTCCCTTACACAAATGAAGAGCGTTTTTGCAAAACTCACTAAGTCCATTTTTCTCAAAAATGAGTTATGCCCCGTTTTAATCAATATGAAATGCATTCTAAAAGCTATCAGAAACTTGAGCTTGTATCACTATTTTAAACCTCAGAAATCCATTTGTTAATTTGTGAGAATTTTTCAAAACTCACTCAGTCCATCTACTGTAGCTTTGCAAAACTCACTCAGTCCAATGATAAACTACTATATTTAGATTTACTTCATTTTGCGCTCCCTAGTCGCAGCCGACTGTCTTTGTCTACCTTCTTTGGTTGCCGCCATGAGTCATATTAGATACGCGACAGTTGTCTATCATTCATCGCTTGCTATTCTTAATAGATATCATAGATATCTTTGGTTATACTTTTTATTCGTGACACTATGATCCATCATTAATGTTCTCAGTTCAGACGTTATTGTGACGGCTTCAGTGAATGACTTGCAATGTCTGTTAATGAATTGGTCGAAGATTACCATGTTTCGGTTACTGAAAAGCCTTTTGGCAGGAAAAGGCACTCATCGGGAAATACTGCGGCACGAAGAAAATCAATTCGTTACAAACCGCAACTGAAGCTACCTGAAGTGAAGTGTAGCCACAATAGCCAGAATTATTCGATATGCCAGGCGTCCCTTCTAAGTGAGGAAGATGTGCAAAGTAAGTTCACCTACTAACAAATATCTTTTTAATTTTAAACTGAAGTGAAACGAAGTATCTTAAATTACAAAGGTACAGTAACGAAATGAATAAGAGTATGACAGAATAATTTATAATCTTTTAGTATTTTCCCATTAGAATTTCTTTTCAATTGCTTTACATGTATGCTTTTATTTCATTTGTTACATTCATCTGCTCTGTTCTTTTGTCTAAAGCAAAGTCAGACTCTAAACATAGTAGGATAAGCTCATGTAGGCCTACTTCGTTTGTCTGGCTCCAATGTGTTTAGGCTCAAATATCCGTAATCATGGGGTTACCCAGGAAGACCGATCCATTGGCTAGTCAGATGAAAGTTGAAAGATATTACATGTACTTTAGAAGTATGCATCATGAAATACATTTCCGGAAAATTATTGCAGTGCACAAAAAGCAATCGTCCTTCTATTCTCAGCTTCCTGATTTTTCAGAAATGTTTACTTCTCGTAGACACAACAAGTTTAGGTTGGGTTACGATATAATTCGTTTAGCTCAGGTTTAGGTCAAGATTGATAATTATGCCTCAACCCTACATATCGTGGTTGCATTGTTTTTATGACCTAATCACCTAATCACAAGCCTATCGGTAGGCCCACGCGTCTAGGTTAAATGCAAGTATACACGGTATGTAGCATTATTACTTACATGATAAATATATTTATTTCGTATTATTCCATGTGTAACAATACAACGTGAAAACATTGAGAAGATATGGGAGTGAAGGAATAATAATAGTATAGAAACAATAGGCTTTTGCTACATACAACACATTTCCTAATACATTTTCTTAGGATCCCCACTTTATTTTTCAGGTTTCTTCGATCATCTTTACGAAAATGTTAAAAAAGTTCGGCAATACATGTTTATTATGAAATACATTGACGTCCATCAGTTAACACGCCATCGAAGAAGAGTACAAGCTTCTGCTCGACGCCGGCCTCTACAGGCTCAATACAAAGTCAGAAAACTGGATAAAGAAGTAATGAAAGTGTGTCAGCAGTCTTTCCTCTCGATATTATGCATAAGTCGCTTTCGAGTAAATCGTCTTGTTCGTACCTACCACAATACAGGACGAAATTTCGCTGAAAAACGAGGAGGATCAAGAAAGACAAATAAAGACAAAGAGACTGATGCATCAATCATAGAGTGGATCAAAAGTTATAAATGCCGTGAAAGTCACTATGGTAGGAATAAAAGTATCCGTAGCTACCTCCCACTAACCCTTAGTATTTCAAGAATGTGGAGACTGTGGAAAAAAGATCGTTCTGACAAGAAGCAACACATAGCTTCAATCTCGAAATTCAAGAGATTATTCTACTCAAGATTCAGTCTTGGCTTCGGGAATCCTCGACAAGATGTTTGCAGCTTTTGCGAACAACTAAGAATGCGTATTAAATCCGAAACTAATTCAGAGAAATTGCAAGAGCATATAACTGAGTTTCGTCTCCACAAAAGAAAAGCGAGCACATTTTACAAGTTTTTGAACTAAGATCCTCAAAATACCCTCACAGTATGCTTTGATATGCAACAAAATCAACCATTACCAAAATTGAGTGTAGGTGAGGTATTCTATTCAAGACAGGTTTGGCTTTATAACTTGACCATCATGAAGCATAAGAAAGAGCAAAACAATGATGACATACATATCTACACGTGGCTGGAGACCCAAGCTGGGCGTGGATCGAATGAGGTATCAAGCGCATTATTAGATTACTTGACTACTCTTGACAAGGATTTAGAAAGTTCGCCTGCTCCTCCAACGAAGTTGCGACTATTTTCTGATGCTTGTGCCTCGCGAAATAAGAACACAATTCTGATTAACTGCATTCAATATTTTTTAAGAGGCAGTAAAGTAATCGAATCTGTAGTTCATTATTTTCCTGTTCGTGGATATAGCTACATGCCACCAGATCGAGTATTTGGTCGAATCGAGAAAGACTTACGTCTTCAAGAGAATATCATTTCTTCTAAGGAATATTATGACATCTACAGTAACCATGGTCATGTCCACAAACTCGGCGACGATTGGAATCTCCGTGATTACAGATCTGTATCCGTGAATATAACCAAGCCTCGACTCCCATTCAAAATGAGCGATAGCAGAGTCTTTACGCATACAAAAACTGATTTTTCTATAAAAATACTGATTTTCAAAAAAAGCATATTTAAAAATTGATAGACTTGAATGGTGGATTAAGCATATTACTCCTAGTTTAGAGATTGAAACAGCTATTGCAAAAAGATTAAATACTAACAAATCAATTCCAGTAAATTTTCTAAAGCGTACTGCTAGTTCAGTAACTTTTTCCGAACAAAGATTTAACTGGCATTTACTAGAACTGCGAATACTCCAAGATATTTATTACTAACATTTCAAAGAAATAATTCTCCAAGTTTTGATAAGAACAACAATCTTTTTCATATTAATACAATTCGAAGTTTACAAGTTTCATTAAATCAAACCCGATATCCAATTGATCCATTAAGATTCGATGATACCAATAATCAATTTATGGAAGGATATGATTCTTATCGAAATCTTTGTATAGAATTTGGAGTTGAACAACAATTAACTCCTGGAGATTAGAGACATTTATATCCTGTTTTCTGTTTCGATTTAAGTGCACAATCTGAAGATATTATCAAGACTGGCTGTGATGTAACAATTAATATTAAAAAGAAAGATTCCACAACTTCATTGATGGCTTATGGTTTATTGCTGGAAGATGTAAAATATTCTATTGAAATTCTTAATGGAAAGATGGCTAGGATTAATTAATTTTTTTGATAACTTAAAATTTTTTTTAGTAATTAGTAATAAAATTTTTTTGTAACTAGAATAGATTAAAAATTCTTAACTTAAAATTTATTCATGACTAGAATAGATCAAAATTCCTAATTTAAAATTTATTCATGACTAGAATAGATCAAAATTCCTAATTTAAAATTTATTAATTACTAGAATAGATCAAAATTCTTAACTTAAAATTTTCGTAACTTAAAATCTTTTTATTAAAAATGTCGCAAGCGAAAAGTAATAATAATAAAACTGTTGAATTAAAATTATGTAATATTGTTGACAAAAATACCCCTAAAACTATTACGATTAACGAAAAAAAGTATTACATAAGTAAACCAATGATAGAGAATATTCAATTACAAGAAAAAAAGAATGGTGGAATTCTCCCATTAATTCCACTAATAATAGGTGGCATGGCAGCAGCAGGAAGTGTTGCAGGTGGACAGCTGGTATTGTCCAAGCAGTAAATAAAAATAAATCAGAGAAGGCAGCATTAGAAGAACACAAACGTCATGATAGAGAGTTAGAGAAAGTTGCTAGGGGTGACGTAATAGTAGATAATTTTATTAGTAAATTAAATTAGTTGATGAAGGAAAACGAGTTCTTAAAAATATTCTCCACAATGTTGATGATTTAATAGAAATTAAAGAAACTAAAGATGGTTCTGGAATATATCTAAGTCCTAGTATGATTCGGTAATAACCTGAGGACCTTTGGCCCATAAGGTAAAACTTTTATTTTATCTTTTAAAATGAATTCTACAAATTCCGAAAATTTAATTAATTAAAAATTGCTAATTTAGATTGATTAAATTATCTATTAAACAAAAATAAAAACTCAAACTGTAAAATTTATGAAGGTAACGACATACAAAAAACATTAGAAAACTTTCCTGGATTTATTTGGAGTAAGTATTCGAAAGAAAACCATCTTTCTGGTCATTCATATACCGGTCCAGGAACTCGATTAGATATAAGACTAGATGAGAATAATAATCCGAAATCAGGTGAAGAACCAATAAATAGAGTAGATGCCGCAGCTTACAGGCATGATTTAGCTTATCGAAATCATGACCTAAGTTCTCGACATGCAGCTGATAAGAAGATGATTCAAGAATTAGATAGTATTCAAAATCCAACATTTATTGAAAAAATTGAAAGAATGTTTGTTAAAAAAGCTTTACAAGCTAAAATATTGCTCGGTCAGGGTTTAAATGAAACAACAGGAAGGCTGTCTGAGAGCAACGCTCGAACCTACGCGTCCGAAATCTACAAGGAATATAGAAGGCCTAAATATTTATTGAAAGTAAAAGTATTTAATAAAGATGATATTTGGAGTGCTGATCTTATTCATATGCCGAATGAAAAAGATTATAAATACGCATTGACCGTTGTAGATTTATATATACGATACGCTTGGGTAAAGCCTTTAAAAAACAAAAGTGGTCTATCAGTTAAATATGCGTTTGAAGAAATCTTTGAAGAAAGTAAGAGAAAGCCAAAAAAATTGTTTGTTGATAAAGGGTCGGAATTTTATAACAGAAATGTTCAGCCACTATTTGAAACTGTTTATTCAACTAAAAATGCAGGGAAGGCCGTAGTGATAGAAGGATTCAATCGGACGTTAAAAAATAAAATTTTCAAGAAATTTACTCAGCAAGGAAATCAGAAATGGTTAAAAATATTACCAGGAATGGTAGATGAGTACAATAATAAAGTTCATTCAGGTATTGAAGAAACTCCAAAGAAGGCTTCTGACGATCCTGGTTTAATACGAAAGAAAATATTCGAAAATAATTATTCGAATGAGAATAATCCGAATGTACAGAAACGTAAGCCGAAATTTAAAATTGTAGATAGGGTGCGAATATTTAAGTATAAGAATAAATTTGAAAAAGGATTTGTTGGCTATTGGACGAAAGAGATATTTGAAATTTGTAAAATAAATCAAACTTATCCGATTACTTATGAAATTAAAGATTTAGATAATGAGGATATCAGAGGCCGATTTTATGAAAACGAATTACAACGAAGCGATTTTTAATTATCATTATTATTGGAACTAACGTTTCGGGAATGAAATTCCCTTATTAGGCGTAGCCATAGAACCTACGGTTCGTTCAATTCTAACATAATATCTAGAAATGGTACTCCTTCCTGTAATTTCAATAAAACATAAAGACATAATTGACCACAATAAGTAGTTCCCGGTTTTTGAATTTGAAATGTATTATAAGTTCCATTGCCAAGTATTTTTTTGACTTCGTTTGTTGGGGGCAATCCATATGAGTCGAACCAATAGTTCTCAGCCTCCGGGCGGTCAAAATAGTAATTATCGCCATATTTATTTCTATGGCCCGCTGACCAATGTACGCCTTTTTGGTCTGAAGTGTGAAGATTCGTTATGAAATTTACAGTTGGCTTATTTTTGATCAATTGTAATTCGTCTCTCATTAGGACATAAAAATTCTTTATTCCCAATTGATTAGCAATTTTCTTTAGGTCGAAATTTGTCGTGGTTTGCGTTCCATATAATTTAAAAAACTCATTTATGTTGCTCATTTTATAATTAAAAAAAATTCTTATAGGGACGACTAGAAGTAAGAAGGGAGGGGGTATTGATTTAAAACTGTTCTCTAATGATGACTTTCCTTACTACTTATTCGATTTTGGAATGATTATATTATAATTATTGTAATCTATATTGTTTTACATATTTTCATTTTCTTCATGAACTTCATTTGTTAATATGTTTATCGTTAAAATGATTGTTTAAAATTGCCATAACAACTAACCCGCATATCGGCGTTTATGCGTTCTGAGTTTACAAGAAGAATTTTATTGTCATTTGCTTTTATTGTCAATGCACTCTTATGTGCTTAATCTATTCATGTCTTCACAATGGGAAGTACTTTACTACCCGTATGCGTTTGGCAAACGCTAAATGAATTTTGCAAATCGATTTCTAAAACTGAATTTGAAAACAAACTTTGAAAACAATCTTTGAAAATAGATTTTGAAAACAGATTCTGAAAATAATTTACGTAGGGGTAAATTGAAATGTCAAAACTTTTACGCACGCGTAAGTTGAAATGTCAAAAGTTTACCGATGGGTAAATTGAAATGACAAGAGATAGCACGATAATTTTAGGGGAAAGCTGCTAGATGTTTCTCTCTCTTCAACCTCTCTCTCTCTCTCTCTTCAATCTCTGTCTCTCTTGAATTATCAGCCAGTGTACGGGTTCATTGAATAATTTTCAGTTTATGAGTTACAATGATCTTCTAGTTCACACAATTAGTACTTTAAATAATGTTGAGAATACAATAACGAAGAATGTCTAAGTAATAATTGCGTCTTCTTAATTTATCATAATGTTCTCATCTTAATAATAATTGAGATCCATTTCACTTGTTTTTAATTGAGATAACGAAGGATATAGTCTTGCGGTTTCTTCCATTTCTAAGGTTTCTTCCATTTTCGTCGTCGCCGTTGCCGTCGCCGTCACCGTTGAGGTTTCCATTTTTAAAGAAATATTTTGAATAAATATTTTGAATACAATCTTCTGGTGTATTGAGACTACGTGATATTTTGAGACAACTTAAATTTTCGTCTGCCTAAATTTTCAAAATTCTTAGACCACGTGATATTTTGAGACAACTTAAATTTTCGATTACGTGATATTTTGAGACAACTAAAATTTTCGCCCTTTGACCTTCGGCCACGTGAAATTTGAAGTCTATCTAAATTTTTGAAATTTTGATTTTTTTGAAAATTTTGAAAACCCCCGCAAAAGTGTGACATCCGGCGCAAGCGAAGCGTCGCGCCGGATGTCACACTATATACCACTTAAATTTTCGCTCTTCGGCCTTCGGCCACGTGAAATTTGAAGTCTACCTAAATTTTTGAAATTTTGATTTTTTTGAAAATTTTGAAAACCCCCGCAGAAGTGTGACATCCGGCGCAAGCGAAGCGAAGCAAAGCGAAGCGAAGCGTCGCGCCGGATTTCACACTATATACTACTTAAATTTTCGCCCTTCGGCCTTCGGCCACGTGAAATTTGAAGTCTACCTACATTTTTGAAATTTTGATTTTTTTGAAAATTTTGAAAACCCTCGCAAAAGTGTGACATCCGGCGCAAGCGAAGCGAAGCGAAGCATCGCGCCGGATGTCACACTATATACTACTCATACTACTGTCAAATTACTTTTTCAGTAATACCAGTCGTGACTATTTATTTTTGAAAGAGTGATATTTAAATAGATTAGATTTATTGTGAATTTTATGCTTGACGAGATTGTCGTCGTTGCTACTTGTCTAGCAACATTAACCCACTAAGACCTAAGTGCATTTAATTCGAATTTTTTCGGTTAAAAACTAGTTATATGTCTTCAGGTTGATCAAACTAAGATAATTCTATAGTGCATATATCCAAAAAAGTTCGAAAGGTCATGATCTCCGACTGCACCCTTGGAGGGTGCGGTGGGATCGAGTGGGTACGTGAACAAATTTTTCACGTTCTACTTTCAATGATTCGACCAATCAACTTCTTTCTCTCATAACGGTTTATTTTACTAGTTACGGTTTTGTATAGGCTTAAATCAAGTTGCCTTGGTTGTAAGAAACTCAAACAAGTAATAGACCAGGCGTGACTCATGGAGGAAAACGAAAAATGAGTAGAAAATATATAAATTTAGAAATATGAATTCCCAGATGCAAAACACTGCCATATGCACATTGATTTTTTGTCAAAGCTATAAAGCACCATGGAAAACATTGAAGCAGTGGTTGTGAAGTCCAATGTTGCACTTCTGACAGCCCCTACGAGTGTTTTTTTCCGCACAAAGCACATCGCTTTTGAGTAGTCATGTCACACTGGAAATGATTTTTTCCGTCGTATCTTGCATCATCGGGAATCTTGTCTGTTGACGGGATAATGACCTTGGTAAGATCTTTCTCTTGTGAGACATCAACAAGGTTTTTACGATTTGCCGGCGGAAAGTTAGAAGATCCAGCGGCTCGCGCTCATATGTTGAGGCCTTTTTATATAAAATCCACGAATTTTGAACTGCCATATCAATGCAGTAACTGAAAAACTGTCACCACCATTTTTTGGACCTCATACTGATTCTGCAGTAAGAAATATTCTGATCAGACCGATCTCCTCCGCCCATGCTTTCATTATATGTTTGAATTGCTTTGAGCATGGGAACATCGATAAACTTCTTTTCTTCTCTGGACCATCGACGTGCTTTACATACAGGCTCGATGGTGTCAGCATTCGTAGCCAACGTGACGATATTGTTATCATGCCATTCTAAAACCAATAGGCCGGTTGTCTCATCTTTCCGGAAGTCCGGAGAGCCTCGTCCGTCTTTCTTCAGCTTTTTTGGGTCAATGAGTGGACAATTCTCAATTCGATTTGAACGAATAGTTCCACAGGCTTCAATTCCTCTTCGACTGAGTTCTTCAATCAATGGGAGACTTGTGAAGAAATTATCAAATGTAAGGTGAAACGGTAAATCAGGCAGGCTTTCGATAAAATTTTAAAACAACTGAGGGCCCCAAGCCCAAATTAGTACTAGAAGAAGAGGCTCCTGTGTAAGGATCAAAACGAATCACGTAACCGTTACTAGTTGCAAGTGTCCATGGCTTGAATCCATACCTTATCGACTTTCCACGAATAAATTGCTTTGATGGATGCCTTCCATAATAAGGAAGCATTGTTTCATCGATACAGATATTCCTTCGCAAAGGCATGAATTTTTGGCATCTTTCATTGATCAAAGAATAGAACTCTCTAATTTTTATTAATTTTGCTGTTATCACAGAGATGAATAAAACTGAATATGTCGTAGAACTTATTTCTGCTGATGGCATCCGCAACAGCTGCATTTTGACAGTCTGTATCTTTCTCCCAAAACATGCGCCTTCGAGGAAGTGGAACGTAACCAGAAAGAAGGAGAATCGCAAGAAATATGTGGCAGTCATCTTCATCCATTGACCACGAATGGTTTCCTTTGTCTTGTCTTGCATATAAATTGCTCTGTGTAACAATATGCATTATCACCTCCTCATCGAAGAAAAGCTTGAATAATTCTGTAGGGCTGGGATCACTTTGAATAACCTCACTCTGCTTCTCGATCCAAGGTCGGTGAGTGTTGACATTTCGGGGCAGATCTTTCTTCCTCCATTTTCGATCATCTCTTTCAGTCTTTTTGTAGAATGTTTTCTTCGGTTGCTTCTGTTGTACATCGGATTCATCCTCCTCATCTGGGAAATTATCTCTCATACCATTTGGACGATGCAATGTGCAACCAGCCTCCGAATTCAGTATTGCCGCACTTAGGTTATCGAAAGTGTTTCGCTCGGTATCGATATGTTCGTCGCCACTATCGCCATCAGTTTTTGATCATCTGGAGGGGTCAAATGAATTTCAGCGTCAAGGATATCCTCCTCTTCCAACATCAACATTACTTCGTGAGCCGAGAGTTTCCTGCAAAGAAAAGCAAGCACTTATTAGACAATGACAGACTACCAATCTGCACTCTTAGATTTGTTGAGAATCAAAAGATAACGCTATTGAACAGCAGCATTTGCCAGTGAGACGGTAGCACAGTTGGTAAAGCTGCTGCTTCTGCCGTGTCGGGTGCTGGTTTCAAATCCCGCACTACTGAACTTTTCCAAATGCGATAATTAATCTACTTTCAACGTTTTATTATCAATCAATCGCATTTCATTCAGTTTGTTTGTTCCATTTCCTGTTCTTCCATATTTTGTCATGAACTTGACCTTTACATGTCTGTTTCTCAGAAATAATAACTGAATTTATTAGATATTTCATTTTCTTTCTACAGGTTTAACAATGTAAAATGCTACGAATTTGGGTGATACAATAGTCTAATAGATTGAAATAACTTTTCCCTCGATTTCCTATATTCACTAACAAAGTAGGGTGGAATATACTCTACTACCGGTACACGTACCCACCCGATCCCACCGCACCCCTCAAGGGTGCACGACATCAAATGTACCTGTAGCGGTTATCTATTTCGACTTTGAGCTACCATGAATTTTTATATATTGATGACATTGTCCCTCATCAATGTGCAAGGAAATGTTCAATTTAATTTTAACACAATGACATTTTGACTCACTTATTCCTCTTCGTGGAATTTCGCTCCATTCTGACAAAACGTGCCGTGTTCAACGTGATATTATGAAAAAGAAACTAACATCAAAAAATATTCAAATGCCCAGAAATCGTCTATGAAGTATTCATGATATACTAGTGGAAAATTCAAACAAAATTATTTTTTTCTTTATTGGTACTAGACTTTTATATCACCGCACCCTTGAAGGGTGCGGTGGGACTTAATGGGGTAACAGGACGTTTAGTTAGCTCTACTTTATGAACGAAGTTGATTAACATCAATTCATTCAAACGACATTTTCATGCAATTATGCTGACTTATATATCTCAAACATAGCCATTTTTGCGTTCATGAATTTATTATGTGTTTTTATTTCGGATTGATAATACGCTTAATTTCAAAATTGCATAATGCATAATTGTTGATGGTTGAATACTTATTGATTATTCATTAAATGCCTTAGACTTACGTGTATTAAAATCGAATTCAATATTGTAAGTTTGACACTTGAATGTCATTATCTCACTACTTACAGAACAGTACTAACATTAGTGCGATCTTCATTGACAAAAGGCTTTAAATCAATATACTTTGGACATGATTTATGCTTTCTTTTAACAATGTGCTGGCATGGCTTTAGTATGTAAAGCATAACACATTTGAAATAACATACGAAAAGCATACAAATATATACCAAGAGAATACGGAAATATACCAAAAAATATTTTGGAATGCATCCTTCGTACGTGATTGGTATTGAGCGATTTACAGTGTACATTGTTTCAACTTTGTGACTGTTGCAAGTTTCGCACAAGCGTTCATCATATATTTCCCTACTTTTGAATATACCAGTTTTTGGTCGCGGTTATTAGCTTTATATTTCATCAAAGTATATCTTTCCACTGATATATCTAAATCTAAATAAGGCTTCAAATTCAGTTCGAATTTTGCTAATTCCAAATAATTTCTGCAACTATTCCTCTCTTTGGCTCCATCGATCCATTGTGTGCGAAAGTATATTCAAACAGTGTAATACGTGTGCATTTTTCTATCATTTTCTTATCCACAGTGTATAGTGTTTTGATTTTGCCATAAATGCGATAGGTTGACTTTTTTCAGTAGCATCTTCATTTCGGCAGTCCATGTGTAGGAATATTGAGAGTCATTCATATGGTTACAAATTTCAGTATTTATTTCATTAGTCAAATTAATGTATTTACTATTATTATTTTTATACAGAAAGTGATCACCGACTTATAGAGATACCATTCTATTGGAAAAAGTCCTAATTCTTCTATCAAGCAATAGTTTAGGGTTGATTTTGCCCAATGATAGTGATTCTTATAAAACTGGTAGGCCTAGAGAATTTGATTCATACAATTTAGATTCTTGTGCCAACAATATTTAGCACAATATTTCATTTTGGACAACATTTTGAAAGTGTTCTTCACGATACTTCCATTGACATGGCCGAATTCTCTTATATTCTTTTCAGTTACATTTTGAAGCATTCTAGCCCGTTTTTCAAAGTATTCAATGTATTTTTATTATTTTTGGAGATCCACATTCCAAGGTATTTAATTCATCAATAATTTTGTTAATAACTATATTTATATCGTATTTCACATTATCAATTTCCATTTCAATACTATTATTGCTATGGAACTTATCAAAAATCATAACTTTTGTTTTATCCAATTAATTGCTAATTCATTTTCCGTACAAAAGTTTTCAATTAACTTTAGTTGATGCATCAACCCTGCTTTATTTTCACTTAGCAAAAGAATATCGTCTGCGGACGTAAGACATGCAATTTGAATATTAATGGGTCGTGTGAAATAACTATCAACATTTATTTTAAAGAGTAAGTCGTTCATATATATATCTGCAAATGAGAGTTGGAGAGAGACGATCTCCCCTCCTTGGGGTTAACCATTTTGTAATAGAAATGGATTTGTCTCTTTTCCTATATATAATTACCTGAAATTGTTCTACTGCCAGTAAATTTGTTATCGTGCTTAAAATTTTGCTGTCAGGTAAAACATAATTCATTTTGGTAATCAGCAATTTCTTATGTACTCAATCGAATGCCTTGGACAATCTTACAAAGCATATACACTAATCCCAAAAATGTCTGTCACCTCTAGAATTGCTTTCTAATGTTGAAGGGTGACATCGTCATAAAATTGGCAAATTTAGAATATCTATGAAGAGATTGAACTCTCTATATGACATGGATAAATTAGCCATTGAATTGAAATATATTTCTATGAATATTATAAGATGCACTGGTAATAGAAAGCTTGGATATTGAAGTTAATTGCACTCAAGCATGCCAACACGACCAAAGAAATGAAGGCAGCAAATTTGAGAAATAAAAGTGGAAAAGAAAACAAAGGGAACTAAAGAAAAGATGGCTATAGAGCAGAGGCTTTTGGTTTTTCAGTAATGAATTTGGCAACATCAAAAATTGTTTGACTAATGAATTTAACCAAAATTTTGAGGTAGAGAGCAAGGCACAAAGTAAAAACTAATGAATAAAAGTGCTCTACCGCTAGAAAAGAAAATCCATTGAACGCCGCAACAGCCCATTGCTTAGATACCGGTATATGTTCTGAATAGCAGACTTTCATCCGCAGTAGAGTTTTGAAAGATTTGGAATGAGCGATTGCTTCATAAACGGTCTATGTACAACTGCCTGCGCAAGACCGGTGTGAGAAAACGGAGACCGTTTGTTGCGAGTACAAAGGAGATTGAGAGAAATATTCTAAGAAAGAATGCATGTGGAGAGAAATTTGGCGGAAGGTGGTATTTGCAAAAGAGAGCAAGTTTCGAAGATTGAGGAATGACAGGCGGATGTAAGCCCATAAGAATGGATGTGTGAATGAAAGCTGAAAACTCCAGATAAGGTATACAAAGTATGAAAAGTTAGTTCAAGTAATGTTTTAGGAGCTATCTGACGTTATGATCTCAGTGAGTTACGAATTCTGAAATCTGTCAATGGGTGAATATTTACGTTAATACTGAGACTAGATTTCTTAATGCATCGATGGCAGATTGCCGGATTCCATTTTTCATGAAGCATAGCTCATCACTGACTGATCAGTTTCACCATGTTAGCAACACTCGAAGGATAGCGCGGCCATCAAGATGACCAGATCTTAATTCTTTCGAACATGTGTACGGGGATCTGGCGAAGAGGTAAGTATCGAAAAGAGGTGGTATTAGCTGTTTGAAGGACTTACAATCCATCGTGGTCGAAGATTGGATGACCATTCCTCGGAACGCAATTGATAACTTGATAAATACAAGTGTAGTTATGCTCCGAAGAATCACAACTGCGATAAATTCATCAGGTTTCTCTCGTTACAAGCGTTTTATAATCATATTGAAAAATCTCATCAACTCGTCTTCTGCGGTGCTCAAAACTCAATGGAATTAGGACAGCTGGTCGTCGCGATTGAATTCCAGCTTCTCGCAATCTTCGGTAAGCCGTTCGAACGCTACAGTCTATATTTGAGACACTCTTCCAGTGTACGACTAGCTTTGGGACTGACACAAATCAATTCCTCTTTGCAGCTAAAACTAGACGTGTGTCTGTCCTTCCTGCAGACTTTCTTGATCGACCAGATCCCTTCTTCTTTTTAACATCTCCTTCTACTTTCCATCGACACCACCACCTCCAAACAACGACTCTCGATAGTTGCAGCTCTTCGACAACACTCGCACAACTTCTACCACAACGAATCATTCCAATAGCCATACCTCTGGCAAACTGATCGTGTGCCATTTTATTTTACAAAAGCTGGATTTCAGTTCACGTTTATTGTTCAATTTCTAAAAGCAATTGTGACAGTTGTATCGATATCAAAATTTGAAATTTTACCACCATTAGAATTTCTCCATTCTCTAATGTGTTGAATGGTAATACATAGATAGCGAGATATTGCATCATACCTGAGAAAAAAATGAAACAAACTTCAATTCAAGCCAATGATAGTTTGTTTCATTAATTGTGTCAATGAGTATATAATTGATATGAGTAAACAAATTATCTAATGTTGAATTAACTTTTCTAAATCCCGTTTAACATGGAAGAATAATTTGATGACCATCCAACCATCTATCCAGCCTTTCATTTCAAATATTCGTAAAAAATTTTTCTATACATGAGCTGAGGATAAGGTGATGAAACGATACAAGGTAATGTTTGCCTTTTCTCGATTCTTTTGTACAGGAATAATCCACTTTCGAACTTATGGTATGTCATTATATACTCATTGACTTAAATAATGAAACCAACTGTCATTGACTTGAATCGAATTTTATTTTATATTTCTAAGGTTTGAGATAATACCAATACCTCGCTTTCTATGTTCCACCATTGAAGCTATTATGATGCGGGGAATTATATAGGATCGTCAAGTTTTAAATTTTGATATTGAACAAAATAACAGCAAGTTGAAGATAATTAGGCTGCCGTTTACTGCAGCACATAATAATGTTGCGTTCACTGCACATTGCCAGCCATCAATAAAGTCTTATCTTATCTGATCTGATCTTATGAAATGGCGCAAAATATCTCTACCAGATGTATAGCAATTGACATTATGCTATGTGGGCTAAGTTCTACAACTGTTCCCAAAGATTTGAAAATTTCAAGGTTCGTTGTATGGAAGTGGTATTCTCGTTGGAAAGCAGAAGGAAATGTGGAAGAGAAGAACGGATCAGGAAGACGAAGGGCATCATCCAAGCGAACAGACGCACGCTTAGTTTTAGCTGTTAAGAGAAACATATTTGAGTCCGTCCCTAAGCTTATTGTGCGCTGGAAGATTGCTGTGAACGTTGCAACCAATAAAATTCAAGGTGATTTGGCAGCCGCACAGAGGTTTGGCAGCTAATTATCTACCAGACCTACGGATTTCACCCAGACGCCTGCTACCAGATGAAGAATGCAACCAAGAATACCAAACCGTCTTCATTTGGGAAGAAATGTTAGTTTTTTGATGAGTTGGTTTTAGCAGTGAAATTTATTTTATTTAGTGTCTAACGGTTTACAGTGCATGATTTCCAAAGTTTACAGAATCATTTGTTCTGACAAAATGAAAACTTTCAAATTTTTGAAATTCTATAGAAATCATATACAAAGACGAATCTCGTTATAATTCTTTCAGGAATTGAAGTGTCATTCATTGTTGCCAATTTTCATTCCTATCCATCTTCCAAATATTCCAGTAGTTAAGGAATTGAAAATTCGTGGTGTCATTTTTGACTCCAGCAATAATTGGGAAGCTCAGGTCAACTCTATTGTAAGAACTGCAGAAGGAAGATTATTAATAATTCGTGTTTTGAAACAACACAACGTTGCAGAATTATCCTAAGACGCTCCTGAGTGATATTTTTAAGTCTATATCATTCAGTTCACATCTAAGTCTGTGATTCCGGAATACTATCATGAAGTTGACTTATTTCAATGACTTTTCCATCTTACTCACCGTTACGACCCGAGGTAGAACGACATTTTATGAACAAAAACGGGAGCGCATTTATTATGAAGTACAATGCTTTTATAGTGACCAGAATATAGTTCATGTCATGTCCCTGTATTGAATGGCAAATGAAATGAATGGCAAATAATAAGATAGCACAACATAGAAATTGCATTCCAACCAACAATAACACAATAGGCTACAATTACAATGAATCAAAATGTCACACTCATCCATAGAAATAAACTGTTTATCTGAAGTTCGCTAGAATGGAAATTGACTCAAGGTCGCGGCACATCCGGGGGAAATAAGTTGGGGCATGGATTACCAATGAAAAGCTTCGATTTACACATGAGACTGATTGTAACCCAATGATACAGCCGTCGGCAGGTGCATCTAAGTGAAAATGCGTGCGATTTATGTGCCGTTATTGTGCATTGCATGAAGCTTAATGTCCATTCTAGAGGTTTTATTGTTGTCAATTTCTATGCACTCACCTATGTACAATCACGATTTTCAACTCTTGGTAATAAAGCGATTATTATTATTATCATTATTCTGAAATGTTTTAAGTGAAAACTTCATTAACATCATTCCATGCCTGGATCCAGGCATTTGTATTGTGATGTCTAGTAGGTGTGTTCCAATATTGGACCATTTGGTCTTAATGGGTTAAATTCAAAACTGCAGACTGTCGACGCTGATCCTGATGAATCAAACGATCTTCAGCAGTTAGTGATGCTATTGAGATTGTTGTTCTATCTAATTGATTTTTCTTCTTCAATTTACTTTTCAGAACAGATTCCTCAATTCTTCGTTTTCACTTTAATTTAAGGAAACTAAAACTAAAATGGCTGCAATTCCTGAGCAAAGTGAGTTGGTGATACATCGTCTCTGTTTCATTCAGTTATCAAACAATGTTTATCTCCAGATGAAGTTGATGTCGTCATTGCTGGAACAGATGCAGCGAAACGGAAGATGTACACATTCCCTAAGACTGCTACAGTTAATGAGGTAACAGCAAAATGGAAACAGGAGTTACAGATAACGGAGTCCGTCCGGTTATTGAATAACGATGGAACACCGGCTGTGGAAGAGCAGCAACTTCAATATATTCCACAAGATCTTTCTGGCCTTCTGAGATTCTTCTATGAGGAGGAATTGTCGATAGAGATTGAGGCGTCGGGAGCCATTGATACGACATTGAAGATACAGGTCTGGCCTAGTCAGACGTTAGACGAAGTCATCTCCGAAATAAGTCAGTATATGAAACCAGAACAGGATCTAAATGCAGCAGTATTCTTTCATGGTGGTCAGGTGTTGACGATGGACTCAAAAATGTCTTCGTTAAAAGGGGAAAATCAAACCATTCACCTGGAATTGGACGTCGAAATCACATTCTTGAATATGTGGGAGAACCTGCAAATAACATTTCAGAATGTGCATTACACAGAGGACAGCGGAAATCTGAGAGGAGTTATAGAAGAAGTTATTCAAGGCTATAAGGAGAAACAGCAGAAAGAAGGACTTGAAGAAGAAATTGAAGAAGACGGCGAAGAAGAAGGTGGAGATGGCGAAGAAGTTGAAGCAGAAGACTCCAACAATGAGATGCAAGACGATGTGACAGAGAAAAAGCTACAGCAGTATATACACCTTCATTTAGACAACAGTCCAATTTACTTCATCGGAATGCTGATGGATATTCTGTTGCGTTTCGGAGCTCCTTGGAGGAGAGTATATGAGTTGCTTATCAGCATCACCAGGAACATTTACATACTGAGCAACCATGAACTCCAACGACGACTGGTGCGTGTCGGACAGAGAATAGCAGACATTTCCCAGTCATCAGCTCTTCAAGGAGATGACATCGTTCCTGCCGATACTCTCTTACCTAATTTGAACATTGAAGAAGACGGGATCATAGTTGTAGATCCAATAATAATCCCGGTGGCACTATCTGATGGGTTGTGTGTGTCCACAAGGTTATCAAAGTCTGCAACAGTCACAGACCTGAAGCGACTTGTTTCTAATCTTGAGAATGACTTGGAAATTGATCTCATAGTTGGACAGAGAAAGCTGGACAATGACGATGAAATGATTGGTACAATAGCAAATATCTCCAACAGCATTGTCCAAGTAGAGAAAAGACAAGAACTGACTCTAAGTGTTCTGGTGAACGGGAAGACGTTCTCTTGGGAGACACGACAGCAACCGATTTCCTACACCAATATCTTAGCGAGGTTTCATGCAGATGTAAATGAGGAACTGGAGAGAGATTTTTGTACAATTGACTTTTATTGCAGAGGATGTGGTCGGAAGCTCTCACAAGAGGAAGAACAGTTCCAAAACATCCCTGCAAACTGTTGTAGCAAGCAGTCAAAGGAATTGGAAGTACGAGCGCCAGTTCTCACCAAAAGTAAGAGACGATGCCTTCACATATTATGACGCAAATGAAAGCTAGAATTGGTGCTTCAATTGAGCCTAACTGTATATTTTTCATTATATTTTTAACTTTGTTTTCATTATTTTTACTTACTTTTAATATTTTGTTATCACTTCGAGGCATTTTTCCGATTTAATCAGAACAAGGCAATGATCTCGAATTCTCTCTGTTATCTAGAGCGTTCCATTACCAGAGCCGACGGTTTAGAAAGAGCTGCGATGACGTGACGTTGACTTAAGCAGACCGTGTGAGTAGACAATGCTTTTCAATTACATGTACTTTTCCTCGAGAGAGGCATGATAATAAAATAAGTACACTAACTATCTGAATAAGCGAATCACCACTGCACATCATCAGCTGGTTGGATTTAATATTTTGCTGCATCAAAAATTGTTTTGAAGGTCAAGAGTTGCTTGACAAAGATCGACTGTTTGAAGCTATTAATTCTCATGTGACTTTTGGACGTCTATAAAAAATGCTTGATGCCACAAAATACATGTAGAACCTCAGATAAATGACAAAAATGATGTCAAAATGTCGTTTGCTTCTTTTCTCGTCACTCAAGGAATTTCAATCGTCATAAAGAAACTGGCTTGATAAAAACACATTAACTCATAAGTAAAAAGACAGGCAGGGCATATTTTAACACCTGCACTTTGTTGCATTTGTAACGTAATATCTTTTTTAGTTGCCCCACAGTCTTGCCCTGAAAAAAAGGTGTTACTTGAAGAGGTAGCAAGCTGATTTATACAGTTATTGCTAATTTTGACAATTTTATACATCCTCATCATTACAGAAGAATAAAGAAAGATCAACTTTTGAATTACTATAATCGCAATTCCCTTTATAAAGCACAACAGCACTTCTAGTGAAATACCGGACGTAAAGAAGGCTTTGGACTCGGTTAGGCAGAGAGCTAATCAAGAAAGGTTGCTTAATTTGTAGATTATTGCTTAAGATCATTAAAACTACAATTCACAAGTCATAACTCCAGTCGTCTTGCAAGTTTCGGTGGTTGAAAGATCGCAAAATTCTATTGGTTTGCGTTGATCCAAGTGCTTCCGAGCTCGGTCCACTCATTTATGTTTTTGATTGCACCTCTACGGCAGACATCTTTCAGAGTAGGAAGAATTGTGCTTGTAACCACAAGATTGCACGCATTGCTGTTAAAGATAATGAAAACGTCATATCAACCGATGTTATTGTTGTAGACAAACAAATTGACTGTCCTGATCACAAAATGATATTCACAGAATTTATTATAGGTGCATCACATTTTCAGTAATTTGATTCTTCTTACGATCTAACAACATTTGCCAAGATCGGTATCTGACCAAGTACAGTAGTTGAAATCACAATTGAAATGAATATCGATGATGTGAAATGCGACAAAGTTAATGAATTTTGATACCTTGGAATGTGGATCTCCAAAAATAATACAAAACATATTGAATGCCTGGTAAAAAAGGCAAGCGTGCTTCATATGTAGCTGAAAAGAAATGAAGATAATTCGGACATGTAAATGGAAGTATCGTGAGGAACACGTTTGAAATGTTGACGTTGTCGAAAATGAAATATTGTGCCGAATTTTGTTGTCACAACAATCTCAATAGTGTGAATAAAAATCAATACCTGTTTTATAAGAATCACTACCTTTTTGGTGAAATTCAATCCAAACGATTGCCTGATCGGAGAAATTGGATTTTTTTCAAAGGAATTCTATTTCTAAAAGGCGGCGATAAAAGTAATAAGTAGTAAAGAAAGAAATTTGACTAAAGAAATATATACTGAAATTCGTAGCCAAATGAATAACTCTCAATATTCCTACGTATGGACAGCCAAAGTGAAGATGTTACTGAAAAATGTCAACCTATTGCACTTATGGTAAAATCAAAATGAGTGATTGAGTTTAAATTAAAGAAATGAGATGGAATGATTTTAGTGCGTGTTAAACTTCCATTAAACTCGTATGAATTGATCTGATTCTGTGGAAGTCTTCTTCAATATTGACATTCAACTGCGTATTCAGAGGAGTTTGTCCTGCCAACCAATAGCAAATCCGTGAACAAAATTATTTCAATGATTAGATCATTTAGGCGTCCCAAAAGCTTGCGTGAAACTATAAGAGGTTGTCGAAGATCCCACTCTTCGATTATATCATCAGCAACTCTTCCATGTTTGTCTTTTAAATTTGAATTACACTTATCAATAATCAATAAATAATGTCTATAATGATTGGATCCTTTGATTCTCGAATTTCAGGTATTCATAGAATAAATTTCCATGAAGCTTTAAAATATCCTCATCTCTAAATAACGAATCGCAAGTGCAGTCCTTGTGTCGGTAAAATGCTGTAATGGCATGACTTTCTGACAGGCTTGCCGTGGGGGCGGGTTTCCCATGAGAATTGTCATTAAAATCCAGTGAGAATGGGATGGGAATGGAACGAATAAGTCTCCTCCCACGGCAAGCCTGCTTTCCGATGTACAGAGCACAGCTGTAATTGTTTCTACCTCATGATGGATCTGTCCCACCTTCTACTCGGTGCGTCCGAAAGGCCTCCACTTTATCTATAAACAAGTATTTTAGTGATACATGAACTTGTCGCATCACATTCATGAATATGTTCACTCCATCATTTTCAGCAACAGAATTGTTTATGAGAACATCGCAATATTCATTTTTGCGAATAAAACATGGCACTACCACAGGAATATCAGCTTCTCTCTCTCCTATTGCAGCTGAACTGATCGTCGCTGACCTGCGAAAGCAAATTTCAAAGATTCAGAGCATGTTCAAAGACAAGGAATTGGAAAACTTCAATTTGAAAGAAGCAGTGACGAAATTGAATGAGTCCATTGTAACTGTGAGTGAAAGTGTTGCTGAACTTCAAAGGCAGGTGCAGCAAGACAAGAAATCACTGAATGAAAAGTTCGTTGGTCTTCAAGAAAAGGTACGAGAACAGGAAGTCGACCTCGAAGAGAAGCTTCAGAGGGAGAGGCAGTCGGTGGGCGCATCGCTTCGTCAACAGCAAAGGAATTTTGATGTGAAGCTTCAGAAGGAGAGACAGTCCTTGAATTCACGGATAACATCAGTCATAGAGTCCCTAAGTAAGCCAACAGATTGCCTTTCTTCCTATTGAATATTGAACTTCCTTTATTTAAGAGAAAGTCGTTTTCATGTCTTTGAAATCATGAAGTGCCATTCAAAAACCAGTCTAGTTTGAAAAGGCATTTCTTTGATGCATCAGTTAGTCTTTGAAAGTATTAAATGCACTCAATCTAACCATGAGCTTTCTGACGTTTTATCTGAAGGACTCATTTGTTGCCGATTGTTTTCCATCGGCTCCTATCTTGAGAGCTATCTGCGTAGCCGAGAGATGGAAACAAGCCGCACAGGTTATTCAGCTCGTCACAGTAGCGGGTTTTCGGTCATCACCTTCCCATTGGTTCATGCACTACTCTACTAAGCAGAGTCTGATCATAGTTGGTGCTGCACAGGACATGCCTAATGAATGCCAATTTTCTTTCTGTTGCCATAATTGACTGAAAATACCACCAAGATAAGTGACCTGTGCAACATTTTCAGGAGGTTGACTGCTGATTTTGTCTTTGATGACCATATCACTAACATTTTCATTCGTGTCCCTTCTTTGAGTTTTCATTGTTTCCGTTTTCTTTGCTCTAAGTAGCACGGCGGTTCTTTCGCTTTCAATTCTTACTCCGTCCATCAATTCCTACAGTTCCCTCACACTGCCCGCTATGAGCAATATCTGTCGTCAGCGAGGTTGGTTGTATGATGTCCACCAACAGAGACACCCTTTCAAAACCATGTGGTGCCTTTCTCAGGATATTCTATGAGGAGTACATGTTGAATAGATGGGGAGATAGAATGCATCTGTCTTCGAATACATAATTTCTAACTGGTCGGTCATACCCAACAGCATTGGTTTCAAGGTGAGCGTTAAGTGTTCACGAAAGTCCATGTCTCAATTACAATTTTCAATACTCAAAGCATCAGATTCTGTAGAAAATTTTTAGAATTGATTACGGATTTCTATCCTTTGATGTGGCTTCAGTAGGCAAAAATGTAGGAGTTTTTTTATGACCTATAAATGGCACGGCAATATGACACTTTCGCATACTTTGTACGGATACAGATTTCTCACATAAATATGCATAAATTAACCACATCCACACGTGAAGGTAATAGTCGCATTGAAATTTTATGTAGACTTTAGAAGCACCTTCATTAATCAGATATTCGAAATTGTGTACCTGCGTAAATTTACTCGGTCTGCGTAAAAAATGGAAATTTGCCGCGTAGGACCATTGGAAAAGACCTTACCTCCGACCTTCATTGGATATAATGATCCCCCTTGTCGAATCGCTTTAAGTGGCCAATTTGAGCAGTTATAAAAGAACGGAGAAACATTGTGTGCATCTTGTTTATCCTTTGCTAGCAATTTCTAAACTAAGCGACTGATAGATTTATGATCTACAATCCCAGGATTTGAATACCCAATTTTTTTTAAGATTCCGGGATCCCGGGATTGTACACCCTAGTAATTAGATTATTCTTGAATGAGATGGATGTATCCGATGATAACAAAATGAAGCACATGTGGCTGATCACGATTCAACACATTCACGCCTACGAGAGAGCTGTAATTAGTGTTTCCTGTACTTTCCTGTAAATGGCACTGCTTTTTTTATTCACGTAATTGACATGCTATTTTCACACTGTTTGTATGGATACAGTTTTCTCACATAAAACGTCGCATTGAAATTCTATGTGGACTATATTGTGTTTGCATTAATCAGATATTCACAACTGCCAACCTACGTAAATTTACTTGGCCTGCGTAAAAAATGGAATTGGACGCATAAGACCACTGAAATAAAGCTTTTTTGATGCAGGCAGCTACTATCCAATGTGGTGAGTGGGTTCTTTAATTTTATTTTGTGATATTATTCTTTAAGTCACTTGATTGCGGAATGCACTAATAAGTCTCTGAAAAACTCTTGGTTCTGTTCTAAAGCATCTACATGTTAGTTGTACACGACTACATGCATTGAATTCAACAGCTTCACATAAGGCAATCCCGTCTCCAAGTCTTTCTAAGCTCCTTTCTATAAGGGCTTGACTACTTGTCACCTTTTGTTGTCGATTTCCTAAAGCTAAAAAGTTTAACTTAATTTTTCATGTTGTTGAAAAGAGCACGACGCAAACAAAACTAAACATTTAATATTATATATATATATATATTATATGATAAATCAAAACGAATTGATTTCTGATGCACTACATGTTTCAGAATGTGCACATGCCATCTTCAGGTAAACACATTTAATCACTTAAATACAAAATCGAGACATATCGGATGATGATCACTTTTCATACAATTCAACATTTATGGCGTCACGTTGTCTGGTCTCTTGCGTCAAGTCAAACAATAAAAGCAGTGAAATACAATAAAACAATAAAACTATTTACAGCTATTTACAGATTCAGGCATAGAGATATGGAGCTTCCCCGTTCATTCATCAGGTGGTCAATATTTGATTTCTTCAACAGGATAGATTCTAGAATTCTTGGATAGTACGTGCTAGAGACAATTTTGAAATTTTCTTTATGAGGAGGATGAATGTGCATACTGATTTCAGTGGGCGTTGGATAGCCCTTCAGATGTTCATTCATTCTCGTCACCAGATGAGATTTGAGTTCGGACGGCACTTTGTCTTTATTCGAGAAGAACTTGCTAGTTTTCATAGTTTTGAAAGCAGAACGAATTTTGACATTCGGAGGAATAATTTTGTTGATCTCTTTGATATGATTCAATAAATTGTTCTCGCCTTCAGCAATGAAAGGGAAGCTCCAATTGAGTATGCGAAACTCTAGTGCATCTGAATTTTGAGTGAGAGTCCCGGTTCTCATGTCTCGCCTCAACATCTTTGCGAACGCGAGTAATTTCATATTCAGTGAAGCAATTTTTTTACAAAATATTGCTGATGATAGAAACGGATTTTTGATAATTTCTGACGTTGGAAGTTATTTTCAAAGCACGGTCAAAAAGAGATCTGATGGCGGCGAAGCGGTATCGCTTAGATGAATACACCGAATTAGGAATATAGATACCGATATTGGTTTCTTTCAGATGCCAGGCAGTATGGAAACCATCATCAGCTCTGGTGACAATGGTGTCAAGAAATTCAAGATTTATCAAATTTACGGGCATTGTTCAACAAGATATATTATATATATATATATATGTATAGTAATAAAAGCCCAAAAAATACAATCTAAACTTGGGAAATATCCCAACCGGTTGCTTCCCTTTCTGGGGCTTTTCAAAGGATTAATGATTATGGTCCGGCAGCCAGAACTTTTTTCTGCAGGGAACGAGGCAGAAAGTGAAACTTTCACAGAATGATGTACACCCTATGCCTGCTACGAATCACCACGTCTGCCGAGTTCTAGTGAGTTCCTCTTCTTGTCAGACAGGATCAAAGAAAAATACATGCAAATCCAATGGGACGCAGATTGCAGTTTTTGGCTGAAATGAAATTTTCTTTGTTTTCGCTTATCAACTGGAGAGTATTAAGTCTAGAGTCATAACTTTTTACATGGAATGTCTTCAGGTCATTTCCTATCATGTTCATGATCCCGTATCTATAAAGCTTAACACATTTAAAATTGGTGAGCCTCTTAATGTCGGCAAACACAAACATCTCAAGCAACTTTATCCACTTTCAACCACATTCTCACATACATTGCCGATCGGAAGCAAGATAATAGCACATGCACACCATAGTAAATGACCTGAAGACATTCCATGTAAAAAGTTATGACTCTAGACTTAATACTCTCCAGTTGATAAGCAAAAACAAGGAAAATTTCATTTCAGCCAAAAACTGCAATCTGCGTCCAATTGGATTTGCATGTATTTTTCTTTGATCCTGTCTGACAAGAAGAGGAACTCACTAGAACTCGGCAGACGTGCCGATTGGCAGGCATAGGGAGTACATCATTCTGTGAAAGTCTCACTTTCGGCCTCGTTCCCTGCAGAAACTCGTTCTGGCTGCCGGACTATTATTTGAATTTTGCATTTTTTGCATATCATAACCCACAAGATCATAGTTGGTACATAGACATGAGTTAGACAGTTGTAAATACGTATGTCCCTCTGTCTGCATGTGGACTGTGCTGGTCATAGCATGAAGATAACCTTTCCATAGATTCGAGGTTCTGATGTTATACCTATATATATGCCTATCATTGTCCTCTCTATTCCGCCAAATGCATTTTTCTTGGTTATCGAAATGTTTGAAGTTATTTCGTTCCTTAATTCTCCACAAGATTATTTAATTTAATGCACACAGAGGATATATGTATTACTAACTGTCTAACTCATGTCTATGTACCAACTATGATCTTGTGAGTTATGATATGCAAAAATGCAAAAATTCAAATAAAATCATTAATCCTTTGAAAAGTCCCAGAAAGGGACGCAACCGGTTGGGATATTTCCTAAGTTTAGATTGTTTTTTTTGGGCTTTTATTACTGTATTGATTGACCATTTTGACCTACTTTTTTTTTCATTAAATATATATATATATATATATGTAGGGATAAATGGAAAAATATGTCATTTCAGATCTGGCAGAAATTTGGTGTGCAATTGAATAAAAGGCTCCTGAGAACATTTCTGTCAACAACTTCGATGCACTAATTAAAATACAGACCCATAGATTACACAGTATTCAACGATGTGGAAGTGTACAAAGTCAGAAAATTAATCATTGGAGAAATTTTGGTATAAAGCAAAGTTTATTTATATTTTGAAGTGCCAGTTTTATTTATCAATATTTCACATCATTGGATGTGATGAGATGACAAGCTTAGACATCGCACGTTCGACCCTCTCATTATACAAGTGCTTTTATATTGTTTCGTCAAACGGCATCGTTTTAGTTCCTCTGAGACTCAAATCACAAGCGATCTCCGAAGCGAGTTGAGATACTAAACCATAGCTCTATACAAACCGGTTTCCAGTGTATGCTAAATTATCATTTTCGAACTTCTTAAATATAATAAACAAAATGAAAATGGATTTGTATGAATATAGAAAATTAGCTTGTACGGTTGTCGCACAGGGAAATATCTCTCAATGATCACTTGATAAAACAGCGATTAATTCACTACATAGTTTGTGCATGGCTTGGGAATGCACCAAGTAGAAAATATTGCAGACGCTATGAGCGTTCATCTGCAGAGACAATGCACAGCAGTTACAAAGCATGTTTTAACACTATCAGCACCGGGGGTATGCACCCCCCTCAAATATTCCATGTTCCGATGGAAAAATCTTTTTGAAAGCAAGGTTACTATACATTTCGAGTCTCCTTTCTCTAATGATAGTGCCTATTTTGCATGAATCTATGTATTTTTTTACTCTTCAAAGATTGTTCAGTACAGTGTCTTGGCATTTATCCAAACGTTTACTCCATAGTACCATGACGTACGCAAATAATGTTTGGATGCACTTGGAAAATTTTGTTGATTTTTCATCTTTCCTTCGGTAATGTCCACGTTACTCCTCTCCTCCTGCATATATCTAATCTCACTGCGATGTAAGTGATGCACAAAGTCAGACGCATGATTTTAATGAACACTGGGTTTATGACCGGTGGTATTGTTCGTATAAAGCCGAAGGTATCGCTGACATTTAGACAGAAACTTGAAAATTTTCATTGCATTTGTTAGTGTGGTTTGTGCGATCCAGACATTTGTTGCGTGGGAAGTTGCCGGTGGGCGTAACTGTAGTATCTGTACTAGCACTGCTAACCTGTTTGACTGACAATTGAAGACATTGGATCCTACAAATCTATTTCGTAGTCGGTCATTGTTGAAGTTTCATTGTAACATGGTTGCAATCTGACTTACAATATCTTACAAAAAAGCAACAACATGAATAGCATAGAATATTATTAACTTAAATTTATCAAAATGCTAGGTAATTAGCTTAAATTATTGTCAAAATTAAATCATTGTTCTTTGACCACCCAATAATACAGATTGCCAAAAAGTCAAAGCATATCATAATCAAAAAATCACTCAATATTCAACAAGTTTTTGTTGTAGTTAATTTTGTTATACAAAAGCATACTGTTCGATTGTCGGAGGAGAACATACAAATTCGTACTGGATTATAGCGTGATAGCATAATGGAACGCGAGCTCTGGTGACAATCGTGGTTGATTTTTGTCAGTAAATTTTAGGATATTGTCGTTTGGATCTACCGGTTTACAGTGTGGAGTTGTCATCAAGTAATATTGTACTAATTAATGGTATATACTAATAACTATAGAGTTCGATTGTTCTCAGTTTTTGTTTCGCGTTTAATTTATACCTTTGATGTTCTGCGTTTCTGTTTGCTGCATATTACTAGTTTCGATTGATTTCGGCTTTCATGTTTTGTCTGTATTTTAGTGTGGATGTTTTCTGCGTTTCATGTTTTAGCTCGTCCGTATTATAGTTTGATTGTGTTCGGTTTCTGTTTGCCTGTTTTATTTAGCAGTATTGCATGTTTCGTTTCTCTTTGCCTGTATTATAGTTTGATGATTCGGTTTCTGGTATGTGTATTAGTAGTTTGATGATTGGTTTCTGTTACTGCCCATTATCAGTTTGAATGATTCGCGCTTTGTTTGCGTGTATTATCTAATACTTTGATGTTTCTGGTGTCCTGTTTGCTGTATTATATAGTTTGATGTTTCGCGTATTCTGTTTGCTCTAATTTTTTGCTGTATTATACTTCGATGTTTTCGGCTTTGTGTTGCCTGCCATTATACTTTGATGTTTCTCGCGTTCACGGTTTCTGTCTTGCTTGTATTATACTTCGATGTTTCGGTTTTGTTTGCCCTGTATTATACTTTGATGTTTCGTTTCTGTTTGCTGTATTGATTCTTTCATGTTTCTGGTTTCTGTTTGCTCGTTATTATAGTTTGAATGTTTTCTGTTTTTTTTCTTTTTGCTGTATTAGTAGTTTTTGATAGATTTCGGTTTCTGTATGCTGTATTTATGCTTTTTGGCATGATTCGCGTTTCTGCTTTTGCCTGTATTAATTATAATACAAACTAACCCCCCTTGATGTTTCGCGTTTTCTGTTAGCTCGCATAAGTCGTTTGATGATTCGATTTACTGTTAACTGCACCATTATAGTTTGATGGTTTCAGTCTTCATTGTTAACTGGCAGTATAGTTTGATGTTTCGTTTTATGTGTGACTGTATTATAGTTTGATGTTTCGCGTTTCTGTTTTGCTAGTATTATACTTTGATACGTTTCTGGTTTACTGTTGCTTCGCCATAATTCTTTGATGTTTCGGCTTTTGCTTTGTGTATTATTAACCGTTGATGTTTCGGTTTGATAGTTTGCAAGTTCATTTAGAGTTTGATGTTTCGTTTTCTTTTTGCTTGTATTATAGTTGATGTTTCGGTAGTTTCGTTTGCCTTGTTATTATTCTTTGATGGTTTTCGATTTATCGGGTTCTCTCGTGTTTGCTGGTATTATAACTTTGAGTTACGGTTTCTGTTATTCTGTATTATAGTTTCGACTAGATTTCGGTTTTTGCTTACCGGCATTTACTTCCACTTGATGTTTCGCGTTTCTGTTAACTGCATTAATATAGTTTGATGTTATACCGGTGTTCTGTTTAGCCTAGTATGGTATACTTTGAGTCTTCGGTTTCTGGTTGGCTCGTTTAGCTGTATATAAAGTTTGATGATCGGTTTCTGTGTTGCCTGTATTATAGTTTCGATGATTCGGTTTCGTTACTGCATTATAGTTTGATGATTCGGCTTCTGTTTTTAATGTTCTAGCCCTGTATATATACTTTGATGTTTCGAAGTGGTTCTGTTTGACTTGTATTATTAGTTTGAGTGTTTCAGTTTCGTTTGATTCTGTTTGCTGCTATTACAAGTTTGATGATTCGTGTTTCATGTTTGCTTTATTATTTGTTTGATGTTTCGGTTCCGTTTCTGTAACTGCCCATAATAGTTTCGATCGGCTTCGGTTTCTGTTATCTGCATATATAGATTTGCATGATTCTGGTTTCTGTTACTGCAATTTATATTTGATGATTCGTTTCTGTTACGTGTATTATAGTTTGATGATTTCCGCGTTTCTGTTTGTGTATTATCGTTAGATTGATTCGCGTCTTCAGTTTGCTGTATTACTAGCTTTGATGATTCGCGTTTCTGTGTTGCTTGTATCTATACATTTGACTGTTTCGGTTGTCTGGTTATAGCCTGCATTTTCTTACTTTGATGTTTCTGGTTCTGTTTGCCCCTGTATTATAGTATAATTGTGTAAATGGTTTCGCGTTTCTTTCTGTTTGCTGCTATTATACTTTTGATGTTTCGGTTTCTGTTTGCTGTAATTATACTTTCATGTTTCATGTGTTATCTGTTTGCCTACTGTTATTATAGAAATATTGATGTTTTCGTTTTCTTTTTGTCTGTTATTATAGTTTTTGATGTTCGGTTTCTTCTGTATACTAGACAATATATAGTTTGATGATTCGATTTTGTTACCTTGACATTTATTAGGTTGAATGATTTCAGTTTCTGTTACTGAATTATATGTGTTGATTGTAGATTACACGGTTCTGTTTCTGCTGTATTATAGTGTTGATGATTCGCACGTTTCTGTTTGCTGTATTATTGCTTTGATGTTTTCGTTGGGTTTGGCTTAGGTAATGCTGTATGTATAGTTCGAGATGTCTTCAGTGTTTGCGTTCTTGCTGTATTATAGTGTTGAGTGTTTCGCAATTTCTGTTTACTGCATTTTATCATAGTTTGATGTTTCGGTTTCTGATTACTGCATTATAGTGTGTTTGATGTTTTTCTGGTTTCTGTTTGCATGTATTATAGCTTTGATGTTCGGGTTTTCTCGTTACGTGCATTTATCACGTTTGAATGATTTAGTTTCTGTTACTGCCCATTTAAGCTTCTTGATGATTCGGTTTTTCTGTTTGCCCTGGTATGTATAGTTTGATGTTTCGGCTATTTCTGTGTTGCTGAATATTATAGTTTGATGATTCGGTTTGCTGAAGGTTGCTGGTATTATAGTTTGATGAAGTTCAAGGTTTCTGTTTGTAGTTTTACTGTATTTATATGTTTGATGATTTCGGTTACTCGGTTTGAACCTGTAATTATAGTGTTACTTGATGAACTACTCACTCGGTTTACTGTTGTGACTTGTCTATTATAGGAGATTGTATGATTCGGTTTCTGTTTGACTTCGTATTATACTTTGACTGATGAGCGTTTTGAGCTGGAGAGTTTTGCGTGTATATATAGTTTGATGTTTCTCGTTTGTCGTTTTGCCTGTAGAGTAATAGTTTCGATGTTTCGACTTTCTTGTATATGCCAATTAGATAGTTTGATTGATTTCGCGTTTTCTGTTACTGCCATTGATAGTTTTGATGAGTTCAGGTTATCTGTTTGCTGTATTATACTTTGATCGTTTCGGTTTCTGTTAGATGCCAATTTATAGTTTGATGATTCGGTTTCTGTTTGCCTGTTTAATTATACCTTTGCGTTCGATGTTTTTCTGGTTTCTGTTTTCGCTGTACTTATTGGTTTGATGATTCGGTTTCTGATCATTGACCCTGTATTAGTACTTTGGATGATTCGTCTTTTCTTTTTGCTAGCTATTATTAGTTTTGATGTTTCAGTTTGCGTTTTGCTAGTATTTATAGTTTGATGTTTGTCGATTTTTCTGTTACTAACTGCATTATAGTTTGATGTTTCGGTTTTATGGATTTACTGCATTATTATGTTGATGATTCGGGTATCTGTTTGCTGTATTTATATATTTGATGTTTTCGCGGTATCCTGTTTGCCCTGCTTTAATTTATACTTTCGATGTTCTCGCCAGTGCGTTTATCTGTATTGCTGTATTATACTTTGATGTTGTCGGTTTCTGGTACTACTGCATGTTATAGTTTGATGATTTAGTTTCTGTTACATGCATTATAGTTTGATGATTCAGCGTTTACTGTTTCGCTTGGCGATACTATGCATAGTTTGATGATTCGGTTTCTGTTTGGCCTGCTATATATAGTGTTTTGATGTTCCGGATCTTCTATGTTTGACTCGTATTAATACTTTAATGTTTTCGTGTCTCTCTAGTTTGCCTGGTATTATACTTTGATTGTTTTCGGTTTCTGTTTGCTGTATTATACTTTGATGTTTCGGGTTTCTGTTTGCACTATGTTTATTATAGTTTGATTGATTCAGTTTACTGATATTGCTGCTATTTATAGTTTGATGTTTTTCGTTTTCTGTTTTGCCTGTATTTATACTTTTGATGTTTCGGGTTTTCCCTAGTTATGCCCTGGGATTATGGTTTGATGATTCGTTTCTGGTTTGCCTGCTATTATACTTTGATGTTCGGTTTCTGTTTGCTGTATTATAGTTTGGATGTTGACTGGTCCCTCTGAGATTTGCTGTATTAGATGTTTGATGATTCCTGGTTTCTGTTTGCTTTGTACTTTATAGTTTGATGTTTCGTTATTTCTCCCTGTTTGCCATATGTATTATAGTTTGAATTGATCTCGGTTTCTGTTTGCTGTATTATACCTTGGAGTTTCGGTTTACTGTTTAGCCTGTATGTCATACTTTGATGTTTCGAGCCTTTTCGTTATGCCCTGTAATTGTATGACTTTGATGTTTCGCGCTTTACTAGTGTAGTTCTAGCTTGCTGTATGTTATTCACTTTGATGATTTCGAGTTTCCTAGTTTGCTGCTTATTATACTTTGATGTTTCGGTTTACTGTTTGCTGTATTATACTTTGATGCTTTCCGATCTGCGTTCTCTGTGGTTGCTGCTATTATAAGTTTTGATGATTAGTCGGGTTTCTGTTTTCGCCTGTATTATAGTTTGATGTATATCGGTTTCTGTTTGCTGTATGATTTACTTTTGATGATTCGCGTTTCTGTTTAGCTGTATTATATGTTTTTTTGAGATGTTTCGGGTTTCTGTTTTGCTGTATATATACTTGATGTTTCGGTATTCATGTGTTCTCTGCTCGTATTTATACTTTGATGTTTCATGGTTAACTGTTTGCCTTGTATTATAGTTTGATGATTCGGTTTCTAGCTTTTCTTGTATTATAAAGTTTGATGTTTCGGTTTCTAGTATTTGATCCTGATATTACTGCGTTTGATGATTCGGCTTTCTGTTATTCGTGCTATTATAGTTTTGATGTTTCGGTAAGTTTCCTATTTTTACTGTAGTGCTTGTATAGTTTGATGTTTCGAGTTTCTGTTTGCTGCTACTTAGTAGATTTGATGATTCGGTTTCTGTTCTGCTGCAGATTGTAAGTTTGATGATTCGGTTTCTGCATATTTCTGTATTATAGTTTGATGGTTTACGGGTTTTCTGTTTGCAGTGTATTATGGATTTGATGATATTCGGTTTTTCTGCTTTGCCCTGTTATTATAGATGTTTGTGATGTTTCTGGTTTCCTGTTTTGGCTGCTAATTATACTTTGATGGGTTTCGGTTTTCTGCTTGCTGGTATTATAGTTTGATGTTTCGCGATTTCTCGTTTGCGCTGTTATTTATAGTTGTGATTCTGCGTTTACTGTTTGCTGATATGTATAGTTTCGATGATTCGGTTTCTGTATTTGGGACTTGTATTGTATTATAAGTTTGATGATTTCGGTTTCTGTTTTGTATTAGAAGGTTTGAATATTCGCTGTTTGCTGTATTTATAAGTTTGTATGATTCGGTAAACGCTTTCTGTTTTGCTGTATTATACTTTTTGAATGTTTTCGGTTTCTGGTATTTGCCCTGTATCTGATACTTTGATGTTTCGATGTTTTCTGTTTGCTGTATTATAGTTTGATAGATTTCTGGTTTCTGTTTGCTGTATTATACTTTGATGTTTTCGGTTTCTGTTTGCTGTATTATACATTTGATGTTTCGGTTTCATGTTTTGCATGTATTATAGTTTGAAAGATTCCTGGCTTTCTGTTTGCTGTAATTATAGTTTGTATGATGATCGGCTTCTGTTTGCTGTATTATAGTTTGATGTTTTGGTTTCTGTTTGTACTGCATGTATAGTTTGAATGCATTCGGTTTCTGTTTACCTCTGCATTATTAGTTTTGATGATTCAGGCTTTTCTGTTTGCCTGCTAGCTTATAGTTTATTGATGATTCGGTTTTCCTGTTTGCTGTATTATAGTTTGATGATTCGGTTTCTGTTATGCTTGCTATTATAGTTTGATGTTTTCGCGTTTCTGATTTGCTGTTATTATAGTTTGATGATTCGGTTTTCTGTTTGCTGTATTTATACTTTGATGTTTTTCGGTTTGCAGTTGTTTGCTGTATTATAGTTTGATGTTTTTTCGGTTTTCTGTTTGCTGTATTATTAGCTTTGATGTTTCGGTTTCTGTTTGCTGTATTATAGTTTGATGATTCGGTTTGACTGTTTGCTGTATTATAGTTTGATGTTTCGGTTTCTGTTACTGCATTATAGTTGTGATGATTTTAGATTCTGTTGTTTGTTTTACTGCATTATAGTTTGATGATTCGGTTTCTGTTTGCTGTATTATACTTTGATGTTTCGGTTTTCTGTTTGCTGTATTTATACTTTGATTGTTTCGGTTTCTGTTTGCCTGTATTATAGTTTGATGATTCGGTTTCTGTTTGCTGTATTATACTTGATGTTTCGGTTTCTGTTTGCTGTATTATACTTTGATGTTTCGGTTTCTGTTTGCTAAAATATATACAAACCCCCCCCCATTCCCACATTTTTCCCCCCCCCCCCCACTTGCCCTGTATTATAGTTTGATGATTTTTTATTCCGGTTTTCTGTTTGCTGTATTTATACTTTGATGGTTTCGGTTTCTGTTTGCTGTATTATACTTTGATGTTTCGGTTTCTGTTTTGCAGGTCTGTATTATAGTTTGATGATTCGGTTTCTGTTTGCTGTATTATAGTTTGATGTTTCGGTCTCTGTTTGCTGCCGCAGTTCCGTTTCGTGGGATTGTGTTTAACTACCATCTTGCGGTTGTAGTTTCAGTTTGAATGTCCTAGTTCCGCGTAAATGATCTCAGCTTCAGTTTGCAGTTCTGGTGTCAGGCTTGATGTTTTCGTTTTTTCACTTTGAAGTTTTGGTTATCAGTTTGGTCGTTCGTTTTCGGTTTCCAATGAAAATCAATCGGGCAAGGGACTGGGAGCATGGGAGAAATGCATCGCAAAATGCAGTGCAGAAAATGATTCCCTAATCACGGTTAATATGATAGAAAAATCCCCAAAATTTATCAAGTAAAAAGTGCTTCAAATACAAATTCGACAGAATCAGATAAATTTGAATCTCTTCTGTTCCCAGTGAAATGTTCCCCCCCCCCCCCCCCCCCCCCCCCCCCCCCCCCACCCCCCCCCCCCCTTTTGATTTTTGTAAGTGATCAAAGAAAATGCAATGATTTCACATACGAATAATGTAAACAAAATGATTCAATCATTCTAATCGCCAACTACTTCTACTGAAGGTTCAGACAAAGAAGGACACTGTTTATCATTTCATTCTTTCAGTGGGACGCAGAAAGAGAAGCTGTTGAGTATTCTATTCAACCCTCCGATTTCACTGCGGACCACCTCCCATCCGGCGGTGGAAATCAACGCCGGAGGTATGAAGTGGATGAAAAGCTGAGGATAACTTCATACAAGTGTCGACTACCTTCATCCCGAGGTCGGCTCTGGATAGCGACTTCAATGATATACTCCGCCGCTCTGGAGAAAGGTCTTCCGTGCGTCCAAAGATCGGAGATGATTAAGCAGGTCCGAGGATTCTGGGCAGAAGGAAGACATGTGCGGTGCGGGTCCTGCTCACCCGAGATGATGATGAGATGAAGTATTATCTGAAGGACAATGCAGTATTCGGACAAAGATGGGAATATCTTTCACCTATGAAGAAGCAGGGAAACCTGTCCAACACAGAGATCACAGCCAGGTGAAAGACTGCTCATCTGTAGAGAGACGCAGGACGTTCTTCAAATCTACAAGACTTGATGTCTTTCCGTAACTCATGAACTTCAGAACACAAATTCCATCCCTCCAACCGTCCCCCCCCCACCCCACACGTTTCCCTTGACCTACCCTGCCAAAGAAATTTCGAATGCAAAGAGAAATTTGCTGTGAGACCTCTCCTCCTTACATGTTTTTCATTTCTTCTTTAGTGAATGTCATTGAAACAACGAACTTCTTCCACTGTTCCTTTCAAAATATATGGAACGATTCTTAGGAATGAAAAGGAAAGTCTCAAATAGTTGAAACGTGAACAGTCTGCGTAACAATCTGAAATTTCTGAAATGACGAACAAGTAATAAAATCCAGAGAATGAGTATTCACCAATTTTGAAGAAGTCTGACAATGCCGGGGGGGGGATGGGGGGATACTTTCTCATCCGCTGCATCGCAAATGTAATTGATTTGTTTGATGCTTTTTTGCTCTACACCATCTCCATATTTCACTTTTAATCTGCCAACTTATTGTTTGCCCAATGCAGGACGATCTCAATTTCCATAACTACTACGTATTATATTTTATAAAATAGTATTTTTTTACATTTTATTGCTCCTAATTGAATATCCGCCTAAACAGGGCGATCATCAAAGTATCCAGATGATTTGTTTTATTGAATTGCCTGCGTTTTCAGATGTACGAATCCCCAGCCAGGTGCGGTTAGTTATGGTCAGATGAACAACCGAAGTAGAAAAAGGCGGAGAAGCTTGTAAATTTCAAATACTTGTCACAGTTTGAAATAATTGGTTGTTGATGAATTAAGAACTAAATTCAACTTTGACTAAGATGGACTTCTCCAATAATGAGGTGCATAACTTTGACGTTATTTCATCAACGTTTTGCTATGAGGTAGGAGATGGCAATCCTGACTGGGATTTGACTCTATTTGTCTCATGTTAGGGGGCAATGATTGTTGGCTCTCCCCTCGGTTTTTTATCTCACGCAACCGGAACGAATAATTGTTTGCAAAAAAAATGGTCTCCTTTAGCAAATATGACTTTTCCTAACTTTGTGTGCTTGCTTTCTATGAGTGGCAGACTGTTTTTTGTCCGACCCAATATTTTAGCCACATGGAGCACACATGAAAAACATTTACGACACATTTTGGGATTTAAACTTCTCTTCTATTGATAAGAATTTTCGAAGTTGTTATTTTAAAGTTGATTTGCAACATTCTGTAGTTTGTCCGTTTCAGGAAAATATGGTCGGAGTAATTATGTTAATTGATACTCAGACATACTTTTACCATCCTTGCATGAGATGACTAAGTATGGACGTCCATACATGTCTACTTATAAATACGAAGTTTAGAAAAATGAATTGTTTGACTTTTAAAATGATTATTTATGGTGAGAAGATGTATTATGGAACGAAAAAGCGATGCCACCATCGGATTAGAACATGCGCAAAATAGTGTGTACTTATTAAGAAAGTCATGCCACACAAGTTTTGATTGGTTATTTTGAAGAACTGAAGGGCGGCCATAAATGATCCTCCCCCGAACACGGACAAGAAGAAGCCTGAGGCAAATTGGGTTCAATGCACAACGTTTATTCAGTGCATTTGCTCTTTATGTTCAGATATGTGAACATGAGTTCAGCTTTTGATATTTTAAAAGAACATTTCCTGTCTCATGACTAATTAAGCTCAGTTGTATAA
The DNA here is from genome assembly GCA_907163375.1 of Prostheceraeus crozeri. NCBI lineage: Eukaryota > Metazoa > Platyhelminthes > Polycladida > Euryleptidae > Prostheceraeus > Prostheceraeus crozeri. The sequence goes on along the minus strand of CAJQUW010013813.1, from coordinate 11,888 downwards.
TTGGTCAGCAAAGTTAGTTCGGGAATATATCTACATGTGCGAGTTGTTGTACATCCTTAAGTGGCATTTTCCTTTGTACTTGAACAATCATTGATCAATTAGCTTTTAGTTTTTCTGATATTTTAGACCTAATGCAGTCGACAGGGATAACGGACATCTGCAAACTTGGTCAAAAACACAACAATGTTGATATTTAGGACTAATAATTTACTGGTATCAACGGATTTTTCAGCATTTTCAATAAAGTGTTTTAAGTGCTGAAACATCAGGTCATACTGAGAACACAGTCAGCAGATGCTAACAAATGATTTTAACAAATTATTGCTGCATTTTACTATATGAATATTTTACCCTGATTTTTTGCCAGTTAATTGAACATCCAAAACTCCACATTTTCCGATTATTGAAATGAGAGTGGTCGGTCTAATAACCAAAGGAATTTGACTTCTTAAAATGTCAGAAATCATTAAATAATACAGGAAAAGATCATTTGCAATGTACTCCTCGAAAATTATGCCGCTTTTGGACATGAGAATAAGAAAAGTGTCCTTGCTGGTCAGAATAGGGTCACAGAAATTGCTATTTCAAAACAGTGAAATCCTGACATTGGATTGAAAAGGAAAGGTTTAGATTTGAAGCGAAACTGTATCCTTTGAAATGTGTACCAACTTTAGTGCGCTTCTAGCTTTCTACTATGTTGATGTTGATGAAACTGACCCCCTACAATAATCAATCAAAGCTGTGGTTGATATGCTATGACCAGCCTTATGCTTGCTACTTGTCATTGTATTCTTTAGAAGGTGGTCCACAGCTCCCATAGGAAGAATGAAGTTATCTCCAATCTTTCTCTTCCCTCCCCGGAAATGTTCCTTTTTAGGATATGGAGAAACATTCAAAAGTCTCTTCATTCAATTACTCTTCTGATTCCTCAGGTTCATTTATGGGGTGCCTCAGAGGTACATCAAAAAGGTCAAATATCAAAGTATTCGATTTTTCTCAATTTTTTCACTCCTTTTCTCGAATTTTGAGTTGCGCGAATCCACAAAGACAAGATTAGCCCACTCATGATCTTAAAATGTGTCCACGGGAAGAATAGAAGAGGAAATATTTGCTTGGATATAACATAGTTAATTCAAATAAGCTTACATGCACTTTTTGCTAAGTATTTAAAAGTTAACCCTCGCCATAAGAGGCATTTTTTCATGACTCCAACGGTCAATCAAGGGGGTTAGCATCCAACTCGACGTGAATCCACATTGTAGGTGGCTGGCTTTCGTAGAGGGGCACTTCGATACTCTAGGGCTACATCAATTTCAAGTTTTCAGTTTTCCTTGTTCGTTATTGTTGAACCTTCAAAGCTTTCAGAAGACGCAGTTGGCTTTTGTAGCTCATCGAATCTCAATATCAAGCTTGCAATTTTCATTTATATAAAAAGGCATATTAAGAGGGTTTAAAGAAGTTTTTTTATTAATGAAAATTATTGCTAGGCCTGTTTACATGTACTTTGATAGAATTGTGGAGGTGTTTGGACTTGCATCTATGAGGGCATGTTGCACAAAGATTACAGAAGCTGTATTTCATATTGTCTTATTCTTGTTTGGTTTAACTTTTCTTTTCACCATGCTGGTTGCTGCATGCATGACTGTTGATTTGAAATGTCAGTCAAAGTCTAATATCACCTTATGAAAACAGATGATGTTTGATTTTGAACATGGAGTTCACTTGTCAGACATTTCTAATCATCATTTTGATTGATTGTCCTGAGTCAGATCTGACCATGCTTCATGAGCGTAGGGCGGCCTGGTCGAATAATGAACTTTCTAAAAAGTTGTTGGTTCTTTAATCATCTCAGTTTTAATAGTGATTGGGTAAGCAAGAAGTATCCACTGAAACGAACATCTTTTGAATTAATTTTATCCTTTACTGACAGTTGTACAACCGTTTAAGGCAAATGACTCCGCATTCATCCCGCGCGTTTCAGATTCTACTTTTACAGATATTTCTTGCATCGTCCTTTTTCTCATGAGAAAGATTTATTGCAGACTCTTCTCTCATGCAGCTTACTTTGAGCGAATGTATCAATGAGAGGAAGAGCCATCGCAGTTAAAAAGAGTCGTTTATAGAGACGTGTTTTGCAGATTTCCGTGTCTCTAATTTTGATCCAACTTTATAATAGGAAGTCTTTCGACAGATTCGTGATTTTGTTAGGATTTTGTTGTCTCAATCTAACTTTTCTGAAAGTACTTCCTAAAAAATGATCAGCGCTTTTAGAAGTGAATAATGAATTATGAAGACAGATGACCCGTTTCCAGGAAATCAATATACAATGAGTGCATTCAATCTTGTTGTGACGTTTTGCAGCGAGCATTTTGTCACATTGCTCTCTTACTTCCTATTCCGCAGCTTTCCTGTTTTGAATTCGCTAAATAAAACATCCTTTGTCAGCAATTGCGTATCTTTGCCCGTTAAATTTTGATCCATGTTCATGAATTTTTGACTCTTTATAATAAAAATTGTAATATTCATTGAAGTTTTGAATCCGTATGATAATCATTATTTATTTATCTCTTTATTGGTTAGACATTCAGGACTATTCGCATTCGCCTTCAAACGTATATTCATACAGTAAAAAATAAATTATTATATTTATAATTATTTATATGCCCAATAATACATCATTTTCTATAACTTTTATCAGTACGACTTCCTTTGCCATCTTTTGAGGCCATATTTAAGTAGCTAATGCAAACTTACAAGTATGTTGAATCAATCCTTCTGAGAACACATAGACCAGATCCTAGAAATGAAGATTGCTGATTTTTTTGGTGTTCCTAATATAATTTCCGGAATCAAAAGTAGACAGCTCTAGCATATGAGAAATATCATACTGACTTAATCGTTTACAAACAAAAGCATTAGTATTTTAGTGTCAGCCTTATTAACCGCGATCTGTGAATAGTCAGTGAGATGTCGGGGAGAGACCAATTCAGCAATCCCTCACTTAGTTTAACGTAAAGCTTGCCTCCATGAACTCTATCTTATGAAACATGTGAGATATTTGCACATGGAGTTAACCTTGGTCCAGCATTCATCATCAGTTTATTGATTGTGTCGGATATGCATCCACGCCTCTCATGACTGTGCAACGCGTTTGGCATGACCTTCTAAAAGTTTGTGTTTGTTAATCATGCTCCTTCATGAAGTTGTCAGGAAGAGACAAACATCCAAGAATCTTTAGAATTCTTTTTTTCCCCCCCCCCCCTTTTTCTTTTTCCCCCTCATCCTTTGCATGGAAGTTTTGCACAATGTTAGGCCAAAATGCGTCCCGTGTGTTCGGTAGATTGATCTAGGTAAAATGAGTCCATCCAATGAACCAGAGGATTTGGAGCGAGAAGTTAACATATTTCTAACTATGAGCCGGTTGTGCCAAATCGGACTGAATGTATATAGCGCATTCTCAGAAAGTCATCGCTCTATAGACAGGACAGATTTCATGATGAAAATGTGGGCTCAATCGGAAAGCAAATTGCCGACCACTTCACATCGAACAAACACATTTTCACATTATTCTCTAGAGCACAATCACTCATGAACGGGTGAGCAGTTGATTTTCCTTTTCAGTTTATACTGGTTCATATACGAACCGGCGCTTCACTTCTAATTGAATGGCAATTGCGTCACTGATCCCATTATGAACACCATTCCTATCTACATGATCATGCGATTAGGCGAAGCATGGAGGTTCTTCGGAAATTTCTATCGAATTTGCGGAGGAAGTTTCCGTAAGCTGAATGAAATGTTTCGATGACTTGTTAGTTTCAAAGATTTGGCCTCCATTTTAAAACTCCTTATAGTCCCTAATAGTTACAGAGAAGAAAAGCTAATGAGTCTTACGCGGAGCTGCATTTGGACTTGACCATTGCAGAGCTTTGATGTAGAATCACACTCAGTCATTTCATCAATTGCTTGCACAATTGGATCCATATGGAAAGGAAATAAATATAAAACTGTCCCTTACATTCTTATATCAGTGGTTTATATTGTAAAACTCATGGATAGTGACAATCTCTTAGTATTTGTAAAATTACATGAATATCAGTTTAGTAATTAATGATCCACGCTAATTTAAGGCATATTAAGAATATAGACACAAATAGTTATTTTTTGATCGATAATATTGAATGAAATTAATAAATCATAATATTTGTATATAATTGACATATGTCTAAAAGGAGATATCTGATTGCCAGTTAGTCTATGTATCCTGCTGCTTAGTATCTAACGCTCTTTTCTATTCTTTTCTGATAGCAGACACGGGAGATTCAGTACGCACGACATTGGATAGGTTGCTAACTGCATTCACGGGAAAGTCCAATTTTCTAGATGTTCCATGCAGAAATATAAGATAACCAATTGCATTTATATTATAATGGATAAGAATAAATAGGAACAGATGTAATGTTGCGTTTAACCCCGCGACAAGCCAATGGGTCAATGGTAGACATGCCCCTTCAACACTACACTATAAAAGGGCAGAAATTCCACCAAAGACCGTATCGAAATTTTTGAATTTTTGTTTGCACCCAACCCTTCTAGAGCGATTGGTAGTACATTAGTTATTTCAGAAAATATTTGAATGAACTTTCGATTCCTTATCTATTTTAAAATCACTAAGAAAAAACTGATGCAATCAAACTTTTGGTTCTCTATCGCAATCTACTATTGAGGAAAGATGATTATTTTTGTGCTCCACATGCCATTTGCCAAAATAGACTTGGTATTGTAGACGGACAATGTTCTAAAGTATGTTATTAGACCAAAGAATGAACTTTCTTATACCGCAATCCCCCCTACTCAGGAGAAGAAGAAGCAGTATTTTTACATATTGGTGGGTCATACTGTGACCCATTGGTACTACTGGTGGTGGAAGACAAATGATTGTCATCATAATTAGACTAAGTTAGCTTTATTATTCCAGTTATAAAATAGCAATTTCTTTAGTGCTTCCATGATTATATAGCAACTTAGTACAAATATTTATTAAAAAGTACAAGCTCAGATTGACACTGCAAAGTCACAATTCACAAGATCCTCTAACCGCCGTAGCCGTCGGACGGCATTCCATGCTGTTGATCGTACAGGTTCGTCAGCCGCCGTAGCAGGCAAATTCATGTTTTTTGACACTCTACGACTTGTTTTTTTCTCGTGATCTTTACGTCTTTCGATATCGCGAAAACTCTCTAGCGCTATTCCAGCGATGATCCTTCGACTTAAATGGTTTCGCAACCTGCTCTATGCCAATTAAGCGTTTTTTTTTTTTCACATATTTAAAGTAGCCCATCATTAGTCACGCCTTCCTGCTTTCCACTCTTGCATTCATCTTTGCCTCCATTCCCATGACCACGTCATCCCACGAATCACCTACGCGGCGGTCCACTCTTCTGCAGAACTGAGTGTGATATATATATATAGGAACACTATGAAACCTACCGCCTGCCTCCGCAAAACAACAGACGCTGCTACTCTGGTTCCAGTCGTCCTCCTTCTTCACCAAAGCGATAATTACATACATCGAATTCTGACAACAGCCCAACTTCTCCCCTCACTCATCCCGTACCGCCAGCAACAATGCCCTTGTGACCAACGGACATGCTGAAGCAATTATGCGAATACGACCGAGTAATCCCTCACAATATCAAGCCCCATTTATCTTGTGTTCAACGTTGGATGCGTCTCTTTTTAATGAACTTGACGATCGTCTTATTAGAACTAAAAATTCGACGCGGACAGCTTGATTGTGATAGCCGGAAATCCTGGCTTGGTACTCGAACATCTGCTGATCATGCCGTCTCTCACTTCCAGGTTATACGAATTGGTTCGCACAATAGAATCGTGATTCAAACGGAGAGGTTGGTAGGAGAGGTATTGTGTGTTTTACGTGCTAATAACACCTAAATCACATCTGAAAGATTTCTACTCGTTAAGTGAATAACCCATGTTTCTTCTTTCAAATCAAACATTTCTTTGTATTTGCTATGCGAAATCTTTGATTTGACTTTATTGTGCCCTATTTATCTCATCCCTTAACTGGAGGTAAAGTCGAGCCAAGCCACCATTTCATTCAGTTTTCGGGACTTCGATTCAAGAATTGATAGATAACAGTTGAAACTCAGTCATTTTTATGATTGTTGGTTGTGGACATCACATGATTTGAAGACTTGGTATATGAATGATTTACTTTTGCTTTGAATAACTCTGAAACAGCGTGTTAATGTATCTAGAGAGGTCCGTTAACATCTTGACATTGTTGCCACGAAGTATGCCCTAAAATATTTATGTCTCTCATTGATATTTCGCCATTGGACGTTCAGATCACAAAGGCTTTTTTCTTAATAAAATCAAGTGTCGTATTGTCTGTATATCACCAGGAAAGTCTTTAAGGTCATGTGGTACTTTCTCATATCTTTCGCATGCTTGTTATCTGTTATCTATCTTTTCTTTTTTTTTTTTATTTTTTTTATTTTTAGGTTGATTGCTTGGATTGATGATTTCTTTTTCATGTGGATGATGTGACTGTTTGCTGTTGACATTATTCACATGTTCGCTTCGTATGTTTTTTTCTGTACTCGAAACTGTAACGAAACGAACCGTCTACGTTATGAGAAATGTTGATTCCTGTTGGGTTGACTTAATCACCCTGAAACTCTTGTGAATGCTGATGTGATCCGTGCGCTTCTAAAGGCGAATTAATCCCAAAGTATCTTCAGCTTTAGATAGAAGAAATTTCTCGGTACATCTGGCTGCTTTCCGCCAAATTCCAGCATTTTCTATTTGACGTCTGATCGACCTCCGACTAGATGGAAATGTATCTAATAGCTCAAATAGCTGGCAAAAACAACAATCAGTTTTGACTTCGCTTGATGTCATCAATCTTTATTAATGTTACTTTCAGCTCGTGCATTTTCTCTCCTGAATTCATCTCATTTAGGTTTTTTCTTTATCAGTGGATTCTAAGTCCTTTACCAAACCCACCCGTTTCGTAGTATGAATCCTTGGTTTGCTCAATTTGATTAAAATGCAAATCGAACTTGTTTGGGTCGGTGATATTCCACGGATTCTTTTCAGATCTTTCTATGATTGTACTTAGCTCTGCCCACTGCGTGTACATGACTTTAACAACCCTGTGTCTTCAATAGCCGGCGTGTTTCCCAACACTACTGGCAATGTGCGAATTACTCCAATTCCAAAGGGACAAATGACCACGATAGACCATCTCCTCCTAACAGCTTTTGAGGTAAATGTTCTGGAGCGGCTTACCATATGTCATATTACCTTCGTTTAATCATCATTTAAAAACAGAACAGTATCGGGTTCATTTCAAACGCGTCTTGGTCGGGTGGGTGATGCACCCAATGCTTTGGTCCCCCCTTGGGTGCCATTGCTACCCCAATCCCTTTCTATCATTTCGAACCCGTATTTCACTTAATGAATCCCAACTCTATTATTGCAGAAACCTTCTCTCGCGGATCGATTTTAGTTAAGCGTTTCTTTGATTCAGTTAGTCATTCCTAATCCTCCATAATCTTCAAGACAAACTTTCGCCTAGTGACCCTTTCACGATTAAAATTCATACAAAGCTTACTCAGCTGTGTCGATTTTCAGACACCTTTGACCGTGTTTCACGAGTGGCCCTTGTATGCTCTTCCATGGAAAGACGATTCATAGTGGTGTCCCATCCAGGGCTTCCATTGACTTGGGCCCCAATCCTTTTCACTACTGATTGGATGAACCTTCCACGTTTTGCAGGATCCTTGAAAGTTGTTGTCGTTATGCGGATGATGTCACGTTGATTTTTTTGGGCTGATGAGGACATGCTGTTTGATACTTTTCAGACTGTACTCACTCATCTCACTCTTCAGTGAATTCTTCAGTGTGATTGGTGCCGATGAGGACAATAGATTTACGATAAACTCGGAGGAAAACAAAATAGCTATGAATGTCGCTCGAAAGTGCCGCACTCCGACCAAATTGCCTGTGCTCCTGCATCATACAATTACACCAATCGGATTCGTGAATTATATTAAGCATTCTTGGTGTGTTTTTTTATCTGATGATGCGTAAATGGGATCTTACCAATTCTCTTCCCTGGGCCTACAGCAGACTGTTGATGCTTCTATGTCAGTTGTAAAACGACCGTTCGCCGAAACAAAGTCCATAAACAGCGAAATGTATTGTGGCTAGGCTTACTAAGTTTCGTCTTTTTTATTTGTTATTGCTTTTTGCTGCGTGTTATCTGCGATTCAACCGCAACTCTCTTCCGCCAAACTTGAACAACTTCATCGCGAATCTAGCCCAGAAATGCGTCTGGTTTATTCTTTGTAATATAGATCTGAGTGCATCGATATGCTCGACAAGTGTTGTGCAAAGTAATCAAGAAATTGCAACGTCCAGAAGAGACATTCATCCCCATTTGTCGATTTCTTCGTCACGCGTTCCCATGCTGTACGTGCGGAACCCCGTGTGTTACATCCGTCGTTCCGATAGACTGTTCGGCCATGTATAACAAATCTTTTTTGTGATCAAGTACTTCGTGTATTCACTCATGAATTGTTACTGTTCTGTACATATGTCATTACGCCATTTGTTTTTTGACATAATAAATAATAATTATTATTATTATAATTCAAGTAAGGCCTACTGCTCATCACAGCTTTAGGAATTCAAACTGCCCTGATGAATGGAACAGAATGATGGATTTAAATGATAATTTATTGTGTATGTCGCGGATTAAATTGCTCTGATAAATAGGACTCGTCACTGCCTTCTATCTGTTTTCACCTCTGCCTAAACGCAATTGATGGTGATTATACGAAGATGTTTAACGAGTGTTTATGAGTAGTAGGCTACATGTATTTACAGGAATATAATCAAACGCAAGTGGTACTCGATGAGCATTTTGATGGAGGAGCAAAATCTCCTGTCTCAATTCTTATTCACAAAAGATTCATTTTACTGAGAAGTCGTAATGTATGAACAAACTATTTCGATCGAATTAATTGGAATTTTCTTTCATCGAAATTGTCTGAGGTTTCACTGCTATGGAAAGCCCAATCGCGTCATTGCTGGCCATGCCCAAATTGGCACTTTGATATTATAAAATTTCGAAATATCATGTCATTGAAGTCAGAGTGAGCAAATAAGCAGTTTTGGAGAGCATCAATGATTTTTTACCATTATTTCTAATACCAGGTTTTCCGGGGTTAATAATGTGCACCGGTATAGGAACCGGCGGGTATTTGGTTGCCCGGCCGGGCCGACGTTCAGAGCAGTCGACGAGGGGTCGGGACGACGTCATCAAAACCGGCCGGTCGGGGATGGGACGATGCCTGGCCTCTCTGTGCCGGTTGGTTAGGGCTTTGTTCGTCAGACATTATTTGGTCAACTTATGCTGCTAGCCATTATTCAGTTTCCACATTGCATACATGAAATGCATGAATGGTAGGCCATACGGCACTCCGGATAAGCGAGAATTGCCGATTACAATATCATTCAATGCAATTATTCTCATCTTGATAACATATTTCGTGCGGTGATCAGTAATACGCGTAATGACTTTTTGTACTAATCTAATGAGTTGTACGAGTTCTTTAAAGTCTATAATAATGCTGACTACATTTTTAAAGTCAATCAAAATCAAGCATATGCGAAACAGATAATCAAAATAATGACCCAAACGTGCATTGATATGATAATAACATTGATACAATAATAATACATGTATATAATTGTATCTATATCCCGTCTCCACAAGAAAGCTTTAGGCGATCAACAATTCTAAGTTTCAACATAAGAAAAGTTTTCTAACGATCAAAGTTCTGAGATTAACAATTTGTTCACTGACTGAATGTTGATGTTACGAAATGTTTTGTCTGCGACGTGCAAACTTGATTTAAAGTGATTCACAGAAGTGACATTTACTTCTTCACTTGTGAGGGAATTCCAGTGATTTGCGACGTCAATTGCGAACTCTCTCCACAACAGTTTAAATTCAGATCTTTTGAGTTTACATTGATGAACGTGAACTGACGCATAAGAGTTTGGAACAATGAGCACGCCTCACTTGTCATCAATTTTTCATTTCAGTGAGTGTCTCTGTACAACGTCAATTAAAATGTATCGCGTGTCGTTAACTTATCAAACAATTCTCCACCATCCAATGTCAAATGTTCGGGTTGAAGGCCCTAGGTTGCATTGAAATCCATCATTCATTGCATCTCTAAGCTCCACGTGTCATATAAACTATCCCATGTAGTGAAATTATTCATGATGTGAAACAATTTTACAATAGATAGGAGGCTGAGGAATACACAATGCTTCCAAAGTTCATACAGGCTAGAAAATAGGATTCTGGACACTATATCATCGGTAAAGAAGGGTTTGAACTGCATGTATAAGTTGCTGGTAATCATTTTCAACTGTTTAAAGAGCAGTTCGCAATATTTCTGTTACAAAACATAAGTGTAAGATACTCTCAAATTATGTTACATTTACATGCTTTTAATCGTGTGATGATTTTTAACGTCGTTGGACAGCGGGGGCTCTCAAATTTCTGATGTTCTGATTGATAAAACGCTTTGAGAACAGCGAAACCATAATTTTCGAGTATCCTCTTTCGAATGGTAGTGCCTTTTTCGCATGATTTGAATTTAAGATAGAAAATATTTCAAATTAAAATTGATTTTCCATTTTTTTCATTTTTCATGAATTTATGCATTTTTGCCTCATCAAAAAGTGTTCATTATAATTTAAATATTTCTGCAAACCTTTACGCAGGCATATCTATATAGTGTTATAAGTATGACATTCTACGTTCATTTTAGTACTATAAATGGCAATTTGAAATGTGAACGTAAATAATGTCTTTTCATGTATTATTGCATTTATCCATCTTAACAAATGTCTCGTTCTAATGACTTATTCGCTATAAAGACAAGGAATGATACATTCCGAATGCAATCTTTCGAATGGTGATATGCATTTTCCACTATTCTGTGGGTTTCATATCTAAAAATTCGCATCAAAACTTTACATACTTCATAGGCCTATATTAGATGTGTACATTGTTCATGTGCCCATCTTGGGAGATAAGATGAATGTATATGTTAACAATCCTGAATTGCACATGCATAAATATTATGTAAATAAGATACAGAAACATTAAAACAATAATAATCAATGCTACTTTAAGTGAAAAGGATCAATTTTCCAAAAGGTACTTTTAAAAATTACATTTAAAAATGACATTACAATAAATCGATTTTGCCCAAATATTTACTGAAACTTATTAAACTTATTAAACTTTAATGATGTTACTTTTACATGCTCTTAATGTTGCAATGATTGACTCTGCAATTTTTCGACTAAAAGTCGTCAACGGTCGGCATGGGTCTAATTAAATGAACCGGCAGGACAGCGCAGTGAGTAGTCGGCGCGCCGGTCTTCAATATTTGAGGCCGGGTCGGCGGCTGGCGCTACTAAAACCGGTCCGGACGATCGGCCGGTCGGCGGCCGGCTCCCATCCTGATATGTGCATGAAATCTGAGGCGGGAATGCATGTGACTGTTGTCCACCAAGAGCTTTTCCCCTGAAACACAGTCTAAAGGAAATCCGCAATCTCCTTTGAAATACAGATAAATGATTCGCAGCAGCTTATGTATTGAGAGGAGATGAAGGCCATCAGATTTTGGGAGGTCTACAACGATGATACACTTGCATTCGTTCCAGCCACACTGTCAACTATCCTTTTTTCACGCAAAGTTGCTGAATTCAAATGCATTTGAAACTTCAAGCCGCAGCCGTGGTATTTTCTGTCGGCTCCAACCTGTCAC